>KN885070.1:79516-97802 GCA_000934455.1 Apostichopus parvimensis | reverse complement strand
TTACAGTGTTAACAAGCCAATTAAGGCAGCACACACCGTCACCAATGCATATATATTCCTTTCCCCTCCAGCAAGGAATCAAAATAGAGTTGGCAGACCATCAGTGTAACTTAAACAGCTTGATAATATTCCTTATGGTGTTGTTCTCCCTGCATTCCTTATTATACAACACCTAATTGTATTCTGGTCATTTGATTGGTCAATTGCTCGTTGATTGCATGCAAAATCCGCTCTATTCCACTCTATGAAATAGAACCATGGATTATACCTTTTTGGTAGCACTTTTTTCAATGGTAAGAGAGCAGAAAAAACCTGTCTGTTCTAAACAATCTGTTGCATGAGTGCATTTTACCCTTCTTAATATAATATGTTGTATTCGTTGAAAGATGTAATTTGTTCCATTCAACTCGGCTGCGCCTCGTTGAATGGAACATTCCATCTTTCAGCTCATGAAATATTTGCGCTTTTTCATTCGTAACCATTCATTATTTGTATACTATTCAATGAATTCAACAAATAACCAGTAATAGTCAGTAAACAGACTTGAATGTTCAAACTATTTTCTACTCACAGTTGCTACACATTGAGGAGTATTTTATCTCCATTTAAGGCTTAGTTGCACCAGCTGCTACAGTCACCTTAATAACTGTTTATTGGCATGAAACAAAGCTTAATTTTATGCTTTGTGGCTGATGTTTTAGTTATAAATGTTTGCAAGAGACAGCAAATTTTGACAGTCATTGTTAAGCAGAAATGTGGGTTGCAACAACAGTGCCATAAGCTGGCTGTGTATTCACTTGGATTCTACATTTTAATCCATGAGTTAATCCATGCGGCGGCTTACAAGGTTCAAGACCTTGCAAAATCTCATATAAAATGAGTTGGTTAATGCCCCTTACAGATAAACTCAGTTGATGGCTGACAGTTAAGCCGAGTTAAGCCATTGGTGAACAGCATCATTAGGAATGCAGGATTCTGCGTCCGGGACGCAATGTTTTGGCCAGGGATGCAAAATCTTCAAATTGCTTGCTTCTGGCGAACGCAATTTTGTTTTTATTTTGAGAAACAAACCCCAAGTACACACTCACAACTAGGTCAATGGAAACATTTAACGAAACACATTTTCGAATGAACATCTTTATTCAACTTTTAATATTCAGTACTTTTAGGTGTTGGATCTTTCTAATCAAAGTATCAATGTTTGAGGTACCTCAATCTCACTTTCTCATGTTTTCAAAGACCTGGGTATTTACCAGTAATTTCAGTGGAATGATCATATTAGTTGTTTATCCAGGAAACTTCCTCAAGGCAAAAGGTATTACTACACGTCTTTGTGATACTTTGTCGTGTGCTGTGTTAGTCACACGTCATAACACGTATTCTACATATCTTTCTTAATGTACAATTAATTGGTGCAGCATTTACTGCTGTAAACTTCAACCTTCATTCTTTTAAAGACAATTAAGGGACATCTGTCTTATTGTACATAGACACAGTTCGCATCATTCGTTACTGTTATTTCTAAATTTCAGAATTCTCTCTGTCAATGACATTCATTGCCTTCAAGCTGGTCTTCTCTATGTTTTTCATGGAATCAATGACTCCACCTAAAATTCTTTCCATCATTCTATACAGTTTGACATTTTACACACTCTTATTGTACCCATTCCTGCAACACTCTTTCTACATACCCCATGTACAGGAAGGTTAACCTGATTTGTACCCAACATACACTATACTGGGTCAAAACACTCTTCCTTGCTACATTCAGTGCCATCAAGAAACCTTTAAACACTACTTTAGTTAATACTTGTGTATAATTTGCAGGCTGCAATAATTCTGTTTTTCTTGCTCTTGTTCTTTTTCTTATTTTGTTTATTTCTTCCACTTATGTAAGGGAGGGTTAATGCTTATAAGCTCACCTGAGCTTCTTTTGAGTTCTTCCTAAATTTAATTTAAAGTAGTTGTACTATTTAAATATTCTTTATATTACTGCTTTTGACTTAAATATGTGTTAGAAGCTCAAACTCAGCTCATTTAATATACTAAATATTGTCAAACTGTCACCATCATTGTTAACTCATTGTTTTTCTGCCTCAGAACATTATGCTGCTATTACTTTCCTCTGCTATCAAATGTATAGCAATACATACAGCATATTCCTGACCCAACATTTCTATGGTGGCCTATGCAGTCTTAGCACACCTTTTTTTCACTATCCATCCAAGATGAAACAACAGTCTGTAGTATGTGGTTCATGCTAATTATGCCTGAAAGTGTATCTGTAAGATTTTTCCTCAATTTTCCAGACTTAACTTCAACATGTAAGAAATGTCAACACCTATTAAACAAAAAGTGTTTCTTTTTCCCTATACTCTTAAGGTGGTCACCATATTTTCTTCAGGAAATCCAGGGACACGATGTTTCCTCCACTCCCACCCTATGTTGATATCAAGGGATAGTTCCTACACTGTATGTTTAAAGGGAGGGTTGTCATTTTGAGGGGCTCACAGTGTTTTGGTGGTTATATTTTTCAAGGATGACAGTCAAATGCCAAATTTTCAAACATCTCAGAAACAAATATTTTGTCCAAAGTAAAAATCCAATGCTGAAAATGTGAAGGTAGCTGGAAGACTTGTTTACTGCAAAGTACAACAAGATGCTTGTCATATGAATTACAGTATATTAACTTATTCAATGTCTAGGTTGTATTTATGTGTGAGCCATTAATGCAGTTTATGTTTGGAGATGTAAACAATCACAAGTTAGGTTTAAACTGCCTGCTAGACAAACAGGAGGCCAAACATGTAAAATTGATATGATGCAGGGCCTTTTTTACAAATTGGGGATATTCCTGTGACGTAACAAAAAAATGAGAGGATATTTCCGGTGACACTTTTTCTTGGGGATGGTACATGAAATCTCTGGACTGTCCCCAAGAATCATCTGGTCACCTTATACCCTAATTGGCACCTTCAAATTCTGTGAGTTTTCCTTATTTACTGACCGTGTGGGAACCATGCATGTAAATAGGGATGTTTTTGCTTTGTACTTTAAGCATCACTTATTCCCATCCTTGCACATATCATTCTGCATCTTACAAGTTGATTAGTTGATTTTGTGTTAATAGAACATATGTAAGCTATTCTAGCTATATTTCCTATTTTTGTTCTGTAGGATGGACAACAAATTAAGATGGCAGCAAAAAGCAAACAAAAATTGTAGAGTGTTATGGTTAACGTTCAATACCTTTAACAGTTATTAGGAACAGGTTACGTTTCCAGTACCTTTGACTAAGTTCATTTATAGGGTGTATGAAGTTACTGTTAGATTACAAGTAAATCTAACATGCAGCTGCACCTAATTAGCATCTACTCATTATAATCCTAGGTACTTCAACATATATTTGATATACCAGGTGCACATTAACTGTGGACCCTCACTTCCAACATGAACATATATTTTCTATCAAACATATATCACATGCAAGCACATTTATTTTCTCATTATGACATCTCAAAAATTTAACTTCATCTAGTTTCATGAAGTATGTCAGCCAGCTCTCATGATCTTCCCTTAAAGGAATGCCATCACCATGTGCACAACATCTTATCACAGGTTTAACATTGTACTCACAGTTATATTACCATAGCACGGCTTGCTTAAGTGATAGAACTCCTACCAGCAATATAGACAAACCATTGATAGCGAGACCATTAACTTGTCTTTAATACTGTGGTGAGAATTATTGTTCATATTCTATGGCATGCATAGTATTTTCAAGCTACATTATCAGAGAAGATAACCATTACTTGGTTTGCTTGTATTAAGGAATGTTTTATTACTTTATACTTACCAGGATCATCATCTGTTATAGTAATGGCGGTAAAACTATTACCAGTCACAATATGCACCATTGATGATAGTGGTTGCGGATCAGTCAAGAACAAATAAAAGACTTTACTCATCGTTTCTTGGGTCAAATCAGATATAATAAAGACATTCACAGGAGTGCAGGTCCGTCCAGCACTAATCGTGACATCTTGACGAGGGTTCACTGGAATGTTCACAAAGTCAACGTCTGTCAATGCTGAGCCAGCACTTGTGGACACTGTACAGAGAAGATACATGCACAGCACATTAATTAAGTAACCAATCAATCTATAGGGAGCTATTGAGTTGGGGTTTTTAATCTTCAGTTGAAAGGTTTCACTTGTGAAAGCCTCAATATTACAACCAGTGCTCTTTTCATGCAATAGGATGGTCAGATGGTAACTAGTTTACACAGAATAAAGGATAAATATAAAGACTTTTACCTCCACTCATCAGGTCAAGTAAAGTTGGTTGTAACACCTCATAAAATCTGATACCATTACTAAGATACCTATTAGTTATTGATCAGTATAGTCAATACAGGCTGCTCCAGGGAATAAGAGTGCTTTTACACTAGATCCGAACCAGACGTCGATGTCAGGATCTGATCCTGACGTCCAGATCACGGCTGTTGTGATCAAAAAGTTCAGATCAGAATCTGATCCTCCTGTTTTGATGCTGGCAGAAACCAGGATCTGATCCGGACTTCGAGATCAATTTTGAAATGTAAACACTCCAGCTTCAACAGTGACCCGAGATATCTGGTAACCGCATTATCTCACATGCATTCTTGTGTGAAATTCTAGTCCCGTATCACGTGTGCTAATGCCTATAGATTGAGTGCGTGTGGGCCGTACATAGCGTAGTATTGTCACTCTAAGGCTATGCATCCATGACAACAAAAGTTTTGAGTATACGTACAACGTGATCCGCGGCTGCGCATGACACATTTCCAATTTTTGTTACCAACATCCGGTTAAAAGCTGCAGAGGATCAGAGTACAACTCAAGTGTAAATGCGCCCGGATCAATGCATAAGGTTACTCCATGAAGAGATGATAACATCAGGGGAACTGATCCGGATCTAGTGTAAAAACACCCTAAGCCTTCTAGTATCGCATTGCAGTCTAGATGTCTAAAGTCATTAAGTTAATGAGACTCAGCAGCTAACTGCAACAAATAAATTGAAACATACCATCATTAAAATAGCCTGACTTTTAATATCACCAACAGGGCTATCTAATTGGCATATTTCAATTCAACAACTTGTTAAGAGAGGTTATTATCTCTTGCCTGTAGGTTTCAGTCACCCTTGTCTTGAGATGATATACGTGACTTTCATCGTTTCTTCATTGGAAACTTGTCAATATGTTTGCATCCATGAGAAGTCTAGTCAAACCTTGTTACGTGCCCTTTTGTTTTAGCCAAATCAAATCACAATGCATTCACAAAGCTTACAACACTTTGATTTTCTAAAACTAAAGCAAAATAAGCCCAAACCTGAAAGGGTTACTTCTTCTGAAGATGGTTGTCGACAGACTTGAACGGTAACTTCTTTTTGTCCAACATCTCCTTCAGTTACTGTTATCGCTGAAGGACTCAGATATGCAGCAATGGCTAAAGGTGATAAATATGATGAATTTCAATATATCTCACAATTAAACTGAGATATAAAATGACAGCTTGGATGACTGAGGTCTATTTTGAATACATTCTGTGTAAAATATGTAAGTTGAAACTTGTTCTATTAGTTATTATTTGAGATGTTTAATTAAGAAAATACTTACAACTGTGGGATATTCACACAAAAAATGATGACACAAAAGGAACAATCAATTATCTCTAGTAAATTTTGTAAGGCTCATTTTGTTTTTGCTGTGAAAGTTCTTTGTCTTCATTAATTTGAAAAACCCCAGAAGACTGTGTGATTTCTTGACTTATTTTAAAATGTTAACACATTTTCACCTAATTAAATTGTAACCGTAGTTTTGAAGTAACCACCAAAAACATCACAGATTTTCAGCTCTCTTGACAGTTACAGAGGTACAGTATTTGTAACAATCACTTGTTGACTCCAACCAAGTAGAAAACTGATGAGCAAAGCCTACATCCTATGCAAAGGTTTTCCTAAGTGCAGCATTACAGGTCTTCATGATGAACTGCGATGCCATCAAAATGTTATGTTCTTCACCAACCAGAGCTACCAGTTCATTTCAGCAACCAACCAACTCTTAGTATTCAATGATTCATTCATGACTTTATCTTTATATTCATTGATTGTATTTGAAAACTTTTCAATGTTCAACTGTACTTTCTCTAGACAACCTCTAACAACCATCTGTCCAGCCTTGCAATTTAGGTAACCTTTGACCTTTTCACTTCAACTGAGCTGACAAGGACCAAGTGTAATGAAGAGTCCCAGTAATAGTGTGTCTGCTATCAGAAACAATGCAACTGTAGTTATGTGCAATATTTAACAGATTTCATGGTCTACTTGGTATGTACACAATATTATAAATTAGTCCTTTTGTCTGTGGTACTACTGACAGTGTGGGTCAAGCTGAACTGGAACAAAATCTGTCCACAAAAAACAACATACTGTACCAACAATAGAATTCTGTTTGAACCAAGTTTAAGATTTATCAAAAGCTTTACCACTCAATAAAGCCTGTTTCAAACTGTTCGGATTTTGAGCACTGCTCTCCTAATACAACCTTTGACCCCTAATTAAAAACAATATCAGTCAAGAACTCATTAAGAGGCATCTACATATTATATATCATCTAAATACTTAAGTAAAAGATTCACCTATGAAGTTGAAATTAATTATTTTGAAGGTTTACAAGGTTTGCAGGTTCTCAAACGACCTTTGACCTGCACCAAAAACAAACTTACCACTAATGAGAATAATGAAAGATGGACAATATATTGAGTTTACAATGTTTTCATGTTATGACCACTGTTGACCTCAAATGACATGACCGTTACCAAAAACAATACCAGAACCAAGAATCCACAGAGAGGCACCTACACACCAACTAAGAGATTGATCAAAGCTAGACACATTGAGTTACCGGGTTTACATGGTTTTGACCAATGGTGGACTCATTTGACCTTTGACATCCATCATAAACTGCGATAAAGATAGTAAACATCGAGGGGCACGAACAACACATCTATTTGATTCACCAAACCTTTTAATAATTGTTGAGTGAGCTTGTTTACAAGCGTTTCATATTTTGACCTCAAGTGACATTTGACTTCCACCAATACTATAAACAGTCAAGAATGTCCCCCCAATATTTTAGGTGGGGGGATATAGTAATTAATACCACCCCCCCCCCCAATATTTGGTGGCAAAGTTGTTTGTGGCTATAAATAGAAAATAATGCGAGAGATTATTTATAGTAAGTTCAAACTTACAAAGCCTGGGAAGTGCCATTTCCAGCAATCTGGGAGGCATTTCGGCAAACTTTTCTTTTACGCTTCGATAACTTGCCTATAAGCTTCACCCCTACCTTGGCAAATTCCTCGCTACGCGCCTGTCTAACCGTGTCACAATTATTTACTAAATATCACCAAGAAACGTCACAGACTTTCACCGAAAGTAGTTTTTATTTCTTTTCGAAATATATATATATATATATATTATATTAATTAAATATTAATTTAATGACAAGTACCCATTTACTCTGTATTGGGTTCTTGGTTTGTTCATTCTGCTATAGTTGGAAAACTCCAAATCTAGGTACTCACACTGAGTGTAATCATAATGCCCAATCGGTGAGCTCTCTTTCTCTGGATATTTCTATCAGTACCTCCCTATCTAATTAGCCTAAATTACCAACTCTCTCTATCTGATAGCCTTCGTTATTAACTCTATCTTATAAGCCTACATTATCAACACTCTCTATCTTATTAGCCTACATTATCAACTCTTTCTTATTAGCCTACATTATCAACACTTTTTCTTACTAGCCTACATTATCAACTCTATCTTATTAGCCTATATTATTAACACTCTCTTACTTACTAGCCTACATTAATAACACTCTCTATCTTATTAGCCTACATTATTAACACTACCTTATTAGCATATATTATCAACACTCTCTTTCTTATAGACTACATTATCAACTCTATCTTATTAGCCTACATTATGAACTCTATCTTATTAGTCCATATCATCAACTCTTATTAGCAAGTATTTTCAACTCTCTATCTTTGTAGCCTACATAATCAACTCTATCAATCTTATTAGCCTACATCATCAACACTCTCTTATCTTATTAGCCTACATTTTCAACACACTCTATCTTCTTTATCAACTAACCAACATTATAACCTCTCTCTCTCTATCTCATTTTAGCCTACATTTTTAACACTCTGTATCTTATTAGCATATATTATCAACTCTCTTCATTTATGTTGAGTCATTAATCTCTACATCACTTGATATCAACTGACCAATTCTCTACTGAGAATATGCGGTTATCATGCTACACAGTTCATGACAAAGGGATAAACATCGCCGATTTTCACTAGACACACAATAAATAGTTTAAATTGAATAGAACATAAACAGCTTTGGCATTGTTAATGGATATAAGAAGAATACAGTGGAATTATCCATCTTCAAGGCATATATCTGACTCTGTCAAATGCATTAAGTACACTGCAGTTATAGAGTATCTTCATTCAGTTGTAGCAAATATATTTTATTTGACAATGAATTTAACTTTGCAAGTAAAGGATCACATTTACAATTCTGACCACTCTCCAACACAAATGTGATATTTACATGCCTACAATGGCATACAGTATATATTCTGACACACTGAATGTGTGTTAATGAATATCGTCCCTTACCTCACTCATGACAAGTTGTCAATGATCTTAGAGCTCTAAATGTGACCATCAATAGGAATACATGACTTTATAGATCAAATTTTACCACATTTTTCCTTGCTTACAGTTTATTGGGAACAAATGCCTTTACACAATCATGTTGTTTTATGATAAAAGGTGACAAGTGAGGTTACGTTTAAAATGTTCCCTTTGTTTAACCAAACAGTACATATTAATAACCTTGAAATTTGAAACTGGGCAATATTCTTTAAGTTTATTGGTATCAACTGCCATTTTATGATATGCAAAACCCCATTATGTGAACATCAGTTTATCACTAAACAAGTTGAAAACGTTGAAAGCGCAAAGTCCACCATCTGGATGTTTAACTTGTATAAATTTGTAGCATACTGACTAATATCACGCAATGCTACCAAATACTGTACGTGGACACAACATCTCACAAAATGAAACAGAATTAGAATGATATATGAGATACTAAGAATACTAACCACTCTTACATGTTGGACCGGCAAAGTTTGTATCACAGTTGCAGACGTCACCAACACAGGTACCATTCACACAAGAAAAGAACATGTTCTGACAACCTAGTAAATAGTGACAAAGAAATGATCACATATAATAAGAAACACATCCAAGGTAAACAAAGTAAATATTTCAATGTGATATCAAATGTTGAGATGGTTTTGTTGCAAAGCTTGTGAGTGAAATATTTGGATGATTAGAGCAAAGATAGACTGTTTCTGTTGATGCAGACATGAGAGGTTACTTAGCTCTGAGTAGAGATGGTCAAATATTTGTACATTGTGCTAACTATCCTGATTGCAAAGGATACACCTTTAAGTTTTCTTCACAAAATGTTGAAGAAAACAAGTAAACTGCAAATTTTTCCTTCACATTATATATTTTCAGAATAAACATGAAAATATGTTCAGTTAGAACTGAAAATACACAATAACTTTTATAACAACATCAGGAGAAAACATAAAGCATGACAAAGACTATGTAAAATATGTTACAGAAGAATGATAAATTATGTCGTCAGAACATACCTCTTGTGTTACCTATCCAGCTTCTAGTACTAGGCCTTACAACACCACTAGGTTGAAAGCAGCTTGAGTTGACAAAGACCCAGGCTTTACTTTACTTTTCTAACATTATTCTATGTAAGACATTAGCATATATGCAGTAGTAACACACCCTACCCAAAAGTAGTTAACTGTGTATGGCCTGCATTGTTGATTGTCTTGGGCCTAATGTCGAAGTTAATAATATATAAATGTGTGATAATAAATGAGGACAAACAGCAAAAGTAATATGCAACATGTTAATTTTAAACTGAAAATACCTTTCATGTTATAATAACATCAAAAAGGAACATAAAGCAAGATAAAGATGATGTAAGATATGATAAAAGTTTAGAATGTCAGTACATACTTGTTGTACAAAATGGCTGAACTGATCCTGGTAGACAACTGCACATGTCTGGAGGCCCAGGCATACAAGTACCTCTATTGAAGCAAGGAAAGTCATTGCAGTCAACTGGCAAGAAAGATAATGCTTATTCAATAAAAATCACTGGTCAAGACATATCTTTATGATAGCTGGTTTGTGTGACAAAATATTATCTTATCTTTTAATGGAATTAGAAACAGATTGACCAACTCTCTGACAATTTCTCTGAAACTTGGGTGTGCTTGATACAATACATAAATAAATACACATAGTGTTTTAGGTGTCCAGAGATTAATTGACACTAAATTGATCTGCTGAGCTGTAGTGAAACTTAGTTAACATTTAAGGACTGATGTACTCTTCAGTACAAACAAGGGAAATAAAAGATCAACATTCCTACATAGGTATTGTCCATCTGTTACAGAATGTTAAAATAACCTAGCACAGGTAGACCCTTTAAACTAACAACCCAAAGTGTAGACTTTATATTTAATGTTGGACTTATATTGCACAGGCTGAAGTATAGAGGCTTTGACAGCCTTGAGGCTGCACTTTGCTGCCCCGTGGTACAGTCCATTATAAACTACAGTATGTGGTAAGTTCTCCATCATTTATATAACTTTATTGATTGGTTGATGTTTTCATTATTTGATCTTGTAATTGATTTAAGAGTGCTTTTAATGTGAAAGTGTATACTAGTCCTTACACAATTTGTGTTCAATACATTAGGTCCATTAAGTACTTACATAATAAAGCAAACGTTAATATTAAAGAAGGTTTCTGCTGTTGATTTTAATCAAAGGAATTTCTGGCGTCACTTGCAATTACAACTCATTAAGGAACCAGATCTTGCTGAGATCAAAGATGATGTATCATGCTTCACAGCTAAGTGTATTCCCATTAATGGCATAAATGCAGTACCAAAGTCTTAACAAGAGCCCAAAAAGCACTATGGGTCCTGCTTTGGGGAATATTAAAGTGTTAAATTGTATGTCACCAAACAATATCATAATATTTATGCCCATATGTATGTACCAGAGCACCAACAACGACATTCCAAGTTTGGATATGATCTGGTTCAAGGTTTTGGAGTTATAGCAATTTTAAAAATTTGGTCACTCACAAAGAAATTGGGCCTGGTAAAATTTTGCACCTACGTGGTTCCAAAAATATTTGGCCCAGACAAAGTGGCTCAAAGATATATTTGCCCCTAAAATTGAACCCCAAAACGTGTTGGCCAAAAATGCATTTGAGGTGGAAATAAAATCTGGACCCATCTTGCCAAAAATTGGGCCTCAAATTTGAGGCCCTGATGGCCTACATATACCAGCTATTTGGTTGGGGAATGTTAGGATACAATAATATTGTGTATTATTTTGAAAGAGCCACAAGTTTCTGGGGTTTCAAAGACCTTTCCCGAAATTGTCCCAAACTTTCTACAACTTTCACTGCACTTTATATTAGTGAATAACGATGCAAGAAACAACCAGAATGTGTGTTTATATTTCTATAAATTGTTCTACGCGAGTATGCCAGAAAAATCCGGAACAAAGCTGAACTGATATACATGCCTGGATCTTTCACTGAAGCAAGAGAGAGCTTAACATTACCTCCAGAATACCGTCTTGTTGCTTTGATATACTCAGAAGTCTTGTATACTAAGATAGCCTATTTGTTCCGTTGTCATAATTTTATACTACTGCCTAGTTGTTCAGCATAAGCATGATATCTACTGCTGTCTAGTGTAAATAGACACTACACCTATTCATATATTCAATACTAGTTGAACACACTGAATTTGGTTCGCCAGCATCGGTTGGAACAGAAGTTAACATTAGTTGAAACACATCTCACAAGGATCTCCAGTCTTTGCTAGGAGCTACCAGAAGATCTGCACAACAAACCCTACGCTGGTACTTAGTAAGGTACTTTTAATTATAATCACATATCCTGTACCTAAGCTTAAGAACTGCTTTAAGTAATTACAGCAATTGATTTTACCCTCACATTTAGAATTGTACAGATTGGTATTTAAAAGAAGTTGATTGAATGAGAATTATATTTGATCGAAATTAAACGATGCTTTCTTTCCATATATTGTCTACCTTGGTACGTAACTTATTTGCATGCTTTTCTGTTGCCATTCCATAACAAGAGTTATTGCAATGTAAAGAATGTGTGGGACCAAAATGGTCCCAAAATCCATATGAGGTGGAAACTAGAACAGCAATGCTGTAGTGGCTCTAACCCATCATCTGCTATTAAAGGAAACCAATTCAGTGGAGGACTGCTATGAGTCTGTAGTACAGTGTTGTATGTATGCACTGTTTAATTACTTAACTATGCATACAGCACCAATGCACCATGGCCAATGAACATGGTAAAGCACTGGTAGCTGAACAATAGAAGGGAATCCGGTTACACTGACTATAGTTCTGCCCTGAAAGTAGTTCTAGGAAATTCCTCATGGAATTGAGGATAAAGAGGGTGCTTTCCCATTTGATCTCGAGCAGTTGATCATATCCTGGTCTGATCAACCACTCTTAATCAACTTCTGTGTAGGAACGCTCCTTGGGTCATCAGATGTTGAGATGTTGATCCACCGATGAGGGTAAATCAGATCTGTAGCAGTTGATCAAAATGCCGTGTGTGAAAGCTCGGTGGATCAAGGTGACCCAAGATCACGGTGACCTATGACGGTGCTATGATGTAGCATCCTTTCCTTTAACCAGAGTTAACGCATAGAACTTGGTGTAGGTCTTTTGTACAGTATTCACAAGCGTTGTACTACCAATAGTAAGCTATTCACAGTACATACGTGTAGTTAATTGAAGAAAGTACACAGCAAATTCATTGGGCATACACTATACTGTGCACTGTTGAAACAATTTGGCCGCGGAAAATGTCAGAGGAAACATGTGCTTCGACAAAGAACTTGGATTTCTCATTGACATATGGGGAAGCACAGAGATTCTTAAAAAGGTGGACGGAACTCCCCGGAATTCTTGGGTTTTCGAAGAAATTTGTGAGAAACTTTGTATACAAGGTCGGCAAAGGAAGTAAAAAATAAACTTCATAATATAAAAAGAGAAAAAGTTGTTGACCATAACAAGCAAGTGGAGTTGAACCAAAAGACATGCTTTTCAAAGGGAAGAGTGATACTGTACACCTTTAGGACAATTGACACATATGGGTAAGTACCTAATTGGCATAGGAAGAATCTGCTTTCTGATAGGCAATAACTATGCCTATGACATTCGGCTGTTTCTCACCCTGATAAGCTTACTCCCTGCAGATAAAGCTCACTACCATATCCTATATCCACATTATCAAAGGAGTGAGAACTCTAAAAGAATGCTTAGATACTGAAAACTAATGAAAATGGCCAAAACTTACCACTTCCCTTTATGCAATCATCTATTCATTAACTAGCTGTATTGCCATTCCAATGTGGCATCTTCACTGCAAAAATCAGCCAGCAATTGTAGAAGTAAACTTTTTCGAAGGAGACAGACATATTCCCAGCTACAGTATCACACAAGCTCTACCCACATTAGAGAGTTGAGCTAACAAAATTTGTGCCCACCCGGCCAAAAGAAGGCCCCAGAATTTTTAGTGGGCCAAGATGTTCCCAAAATAGTTAGGTCTAAATGTACCAGAGCTCTATTAACCAACTATTATATACCAAGTTTGGCTACAACCCTACTTACGGTTGTGGAGTTCTTGCAATGTAAAGAAAATGTAGGCCCCACATATTTGGGCCCAAAGAATGTGTCCCAAAATGCACTTGAGGTGAAAAACAATTTGCCCACCCAGCTAAAAAATAGACCTAGATATATTTTAGGCCCAGATGGTCCCAAATAAATTAGACCTACATGTACCAGGGCTATTAAACAAAAACTGTATGCAAAGTTTGTTTACAATCTGACGTAAGGTTTTGGAGTTATTGCAATGTACAGATTTTTACATTTGACCCCATAACCTCATTAATATTCAAGTCCACACCAACAATTATAGCAACAATTATAGCAAGTATGACAAATATTCATCACTACGTTTTTGAGTTATGCAATTGTCACAGACGCACACACATGCTTCACGCAACCCACCCCTCCCTGCCACACCCACACGCCAACCTGACTGTATAGGTGTTTTTGCTTCCAGCAAGGAACCGAAAATGCATTCATGCAACATCTCCTCATATCACCAACAGTACAGTAACATCCCTAATAAAGTATTGGGGAAAAACATTGCATGTGTTCATTTGAAAGTGACTTTAGGATAAGTGGTAAATATATGCAGCCTTGTTGTATAAATCAGTTCACGGGTTGTTTACAGTATTACCATATATGTGACTGCAGGCCTGATAGCATATAATGTACTGTACATAGTAACCTTCAGTGTATGTATGCTCCTATAGTATAGGCCAAGTTGGGTTTTGGTTGAATGCGTAATGAACAATCTGGGGGACCAACCAAAATTAGCAAATGGGTACCAGGGAGCAACTTTATGGACCTTTCCTCTCACTAGTTGCCCTGCCCTGTGGAGAATGAGAACCATAAATGTTGCTATTGTTGATGTAAGAGTGTGTATTTCTACTAAGCACAGTTGTAATTGAATGGTGCAGCACATGATATTGGGCATGCACATACAGTGGTGTAATATATCATTTGTGTATTAGTTATTCTGCAGTTTTTGAGTGAAGAATGTGCTGATTGCAATCCTTCCCACACTCAAGCACTTTGATGATGCTCAGGCACTTAGGTTACTTCAGAACTGCAGGTCCTGACAAAACGGACGACACTGACAGCAAAAATCCATCGTGCCCTCCATGTTTGCCGCGGTGGCCCTGAAACTACACCCGGCCAACGACAACAGTTACTGTCATGCCCTTTATGTTTTGCGGTCGGTGCCCCGGTCATCGTACAGTGCTTTACATTCCGAATAGTACACTTAGGTATATATAGAGTAACCCAACAATCATGGGGAGAGTTTGTTTGATTCGTCCTTTGCAAGAACCTTGCTATTCGACAATCTTTTTGCTTTCACGCGTGTCATTAAATCAATGGGAATTCTCCAAATAGTTAACTGTATGCGAGGGAATTCATGCAGTAAAATCCAATTGACTCTGTACAGAGGTTGTTGAGCATTCCCTCCATTTGTAAACATACAGTGAAGACATCATTTAAAATATGATATTACCATTTATCAAAGGGAATGGGTAGAGCTTATGCAGTACATAATGTGTTTTAATAGCTCATTCATAAACATGTTGAGTTAAATATTCATTTCTAAACCAATTAAAAAGGTTGTTGAACATCCATATCCTTAGTGATGCTCAGGCAAGCCCTAAACAGTCACGTATAGTACTAGCAGACCAAGTAGACTACTAGCACTAATACACATATGGAAATCCCTGTCTGAACTTTTGTATGCACTTTATTCTGAGTTTGTGCTATTAAAATCCATCAGGTAATGACAAAAGACCCCTTTAGAATTTATATGCACAAAATCAAATCACAATACACGATTATCTGGAATTTGGTAGAAACATGTTTGCCGACAAAGCATGGAACTGCCGAGTTGGTTATAGGCTTCACTGTGCCATACACTAACAACAATAGAAGTATATTAGGTTCGTCATCCCAAAAATGTGAAGAAAAATATATGTTTTGTGTCAGAATACCAACACACTAAGGGTGGCTGAACACCTAAAGTTTTTTTTCACCAGGCATTTTCTACATGCCATCATTCATAATTTGCAAAATATACAAAAAATGCAGGAGTTTTGAGAAAGTTTGTTGTAATTCGCTGCCATTAATTTTTGCAAAATGAATCACTCAACTGTACATATAGCTGTAAATTTAACTTTCGTCCTGGAAAAATAACAGTTTGTAGTCTGATTCTTGTCTATTTACTGTATCCATAGTGAAATGTTCTGATTAGACACTTTTACTGCTCCTCAAATGAGGTAGTACTGCGTATACGAAAAATGTCCGTGCCCTTCCCTTAGATTCATTTTGCCGCCACGCCCTTTAAATTTGCCATGATGTCCTTCACCATTGGATCCTACCAATGGCATATTTGATGTGTCATTTTCTAGGCTTATGTCAAGCCTTGCAATGGTACTGTAGTGCCATACAAATTGATGAGGTTGGCCCCGTGTCCCCATAAGTACATTTATGCAGCAACCATGCTAAGGATATGGAAATACTTTACAAAGATATTATGTATTAATATGCTGTATTATGTTCTCCCTTACTGGCTAACACTACAGATTCCTGTACATGTGTACTCATAGATTCCTTATTTATGAAACTTGTGAGTTGAGTTATATTAATATGTTCTTCATGAATCATATCTGTATTAGAAGTGCATAGTTTTACTGTCAAGTGTGTAATTTATGCAAAGTGACGAGGTCAAGTAACTAGAGATGTCAGGTCCCTTAATCCCCCAGAGCGTACTGTGGGACGCTTTACTTGATCCCATTGCAGGGTCAGATCCCCTTGCGTTCTCAAATGTAAACAAGGCTTTTGTCTTCACTGGGAGGGACACTTTCATCATAAATTTATGTCAATAGATGTGCCTTGATAGAGTGAGGTAGGATACCAAAAGAATATCATTGGGTGTGTCTCATTTTGTGTCTCTTAGATGTTAACTATAGGGCAGGTAAGCTTTGTAAGGGCAGGTATGGGTAAACTTGGGCAGGTAAGCTT
The DNA here is from genome assembly GCA_000934455.1 of Apostichopus parvimensis. NCBI lineage: Eukaryota > Metazoa > Echinodermata > Holothuroidea > Aspidochirotida > Stichopodidae > Apostichopus > Apostichopus parvimensis. The sequence continues at coordinate 80,890 of KN885070.1, read as the reverse complement.
TGTGAGGGCAGGTAAGGGTAAACTAGGGCAGGTAAGCTTTGCAAGGGCAGGTAAGGGTAAACTAGGGCAGGTAAGCTTTGTGAGGGCAGGTATGGGTAAACTAGTGCAGGTTTTAAGCTTTGTAAGGGCAGGTAAGGGTAAACTAGGGCAGGTAAGCTTTATAAGGGCAGGTATGGGTAAACTAGGGCAGGTAAGCTTTGTAAGGGCAGGTAAGGGTAAACTAGGGCAGGTAAGCTTTGTAAGGGCAGGTATGGGTAAACTAGGCCAGTTAAGCTTTGTAAGGGCAGGTTAGCGTAAACTAGGGCAGGTAAGCTTTGAAAGGGCAGGTAAGGGTAAACTAGGACAGGTAAGCTTTGTCAGGGCAGGCATGGGTAAACTAGGGCAGGTTTAAGCTTTGTAAGGGCAGGTAAGGGTAAACTAGGGCAGGTAAGCTTTGTAAGGGCAGGTATGGGTAAACTAGGGCAGTTAAGCTTTGTAAGGGCAGGTTAGGGTAAACTAGGGCAGGTTTAAGCTTTGTGAGGGCAGGTAAGGGTAAACTAAGGCAGGTAAGCTTTGTGAGGGCAGGTAAGGGTAAACTAGGGCAGGTAAGCTTTGTAAGGGCAGGTTAGGGTAAACTAGGGCAGGTTTAAGCTTTGTGAGGGCAGGTAAGGGTAAACTAGGGCAGGTAAGCTTTGTGAGGGCAGGTAAGGGTAAACTTGGGCAGGTAAGCTTTGTGAGGGCAGGTAAGGGTAAACTAGGGCAGGTAAGCTTTGTAAGGGCAGGTAAGGGTAAACTAGGGCAGGTAAGCTTTGTAAGGGCAGGTAAGGGTAAACTAGGGCAGGTAAGCTTGGTAAGGGCAGGTATGGGTAAACTAGGGCAGTTAAGCTTTGTAAGGGCAGGCATGGGTAAACTAGGGCAGGTTTAAGCTTTGTGAGGGCAGGTAAGGGTAAACTATGGCAGGTAAGCTTTGTGAGGGCAGGTAAGGGTAAACTAGGGCAGGTAAGCTTTGTGAGGGCAGGTAAGGGTAACCTATAGGGCAGGTAAGCTTTGTGAGGGCAGGTAAGGGTAAACTATAGGGCAGGTAAGCTTTGTAAGGGCAGGTTAGGGTAAACTAGGGCAGGTAAGCTTTGTGAAGGCAGGTATGGGTATACTAGGGCAGGTTTAAGCTTTGTAAGGGCAGGTTAGGGTAAACTAGTGCAGGTTTTAAGCTTTGTAAGGGCAGGTAAGGGTAAACTATGGCAGGTAAGCTTTGTGAGGGCAGGTAAGGGTAAACTAGGGCAGGTAAGCTTTTTAAGGGCAGGTTAGGGTAAACTAGGGCAGGTAAGCTTTGTGAGGGCAGGTATGGGTAAACTAGTGCAGGTTTTAAGCTTTGTAAGGGCAGGTAAGGGTAAACTA
>KN885070.1:12824-25948 GCA_000934455.1 Apostichopus parvimensis | reverse complement strand
TGAATCACTACATTGTGCGGCGAGATTTGAATTCAACCCTATTACAGCTCATCTTTGAATTATCCTGAAAAAAAATTCAAAGACCCTCTCAGATCAGACATCTGTGGAATGCTCCTGGGCATCAATCCACCTGACCAGGGCTTGAATCTAGATCTTCACAGATGTTCGATGTCATATTTTATTCTAAGACCACTGCCTTTATCCACTCAAACTCCATCTCACAGGTCTTTTGTTTTTAGGTTTAGTATCAGCCATCACACATCATTACGTAGCTTCTTGTAAATGCTTTAACTTGTTTGTAATCACTTTGTGAACTTTTTCTTGTATCGTTTGGTGAGAGAATTTCAAATTACAAATAAAAGAAGCTTGTGTTGCTATTACACTGTAAAGAATGTGTACCTGACTGCAGTTAAAGCCATTGTAACTCAAATTATAGATAGTTGGACAGTGTGCATGTGCTTGAGACATTTAAGGGTCAAGTTATTAAGAGTTCACCAGTTTTATTTCTTTAGTGTGGGAAAGTTGACATTTGCATTTTCTGAATGCCAGTCGCCACAGTGTGGTGTTTCTGGCATAAAACTGTTTGGTTTCAGCAAATGTAACGGAGTGCATGGAAATATGATGTTATATCATGCACCAGATGTTAACATAACATTTTCATTGGTTGTTCAGTGTGTGGGGGTCAGCTGTATGACTGAATCTTGACGACTATCCAAAACTGTTTCAGGACGCAATTATAGTCAGGGCAGTGTGTGGCCAGCTCTGCGGGATTGACTTGAAAGTGTAATAAATACATTCATATTAGTTTGTGGCATTAAAAGCCGTAACATATTTTCAACAACTTTGAGAAAAGTCTTTTTCCTTGTTCTAACTATAGTAAAGTTATCCCTTTTATTATTTACAACTCTTTCATTGTATATGTATCATTTGTCTAGCCTTTCTACAACAGTCAAATTTAGGATGTTTCTACATTGTAGTTCATTGGTTAATGAAACAGCCAATCATGTACAAGTTCACTAGTAAATGAAACAGCCAATCATGTAGAAGAACATCAGGTCATAACTATAGTATCAGCAAAGACCAGTTTCATCGATGTAATAATTGTTGCTGATAGTTAAAAAATATCAAGTAATTAATGACTTTTATCTGCAAGTTTAATTGTTATATGGACATGCTGTCTATAGATACTATGACATCTCAATTACAAAAAATGAAAGATTTAGTACTCATTTTATATATCTAACAAATGCATCAACATATGCACCAATGGTTTTGTGTGGGAGCTAAGAGGTTGCATACTACTGTATATGCCCATGTTTTTACCAGTTCACTCTGTAACAAAGAGCTTATAAGTCTGTGAGCATTGCTACTGTACAACCACTTGTCTATTACTGCAACAATGAAACTGTAGAAGTTCAAGTATTGATGATTACTTCAATTACCAGACTTTTGACAGTGGATATATAAGGAATCTTGGTTCAAATGTGCTATTGTTTAGATAATTTGCCATGTGCATAGCATAACATACTATGGCTATTTCATTTTAGTTTATAAAGTGAGGAAGTCAAGTGGCAAGTCGTTTCATACTTAGAGGATTCAAGTCAAAAAGTCAATGATAAGAGCAAGTTATAAAATCATACTGTGGGCCTTAAAGAAAATCGTATGACTATAAGGAAAAAAAAAAACATCTTTGTAACGTTATAACAGTCTGATGGATGGCAAATAGTACATGGAACTAGAACTAGACATTCCTATAACTAATGTTCAAAGAAACATCTTTGTAATGTTATAACAGTCTGGTGGACGGCAAATAGTACATGGAACTACTGTAGTACTAGACGTACAGTACATGGATCAGGAGAAAATACAGCACATGGCCCGGATCAGGAGAATATACTGCATGTGGATCAAGAGAACATTGGATCATCAAGAGAACATGTTGCACATGGATCAGGAGAACATACAGCATGTGGATCAGGAGAACATACTACACATGGATCATCTTCAGTATTGTAAATCAATTATCAGAGCACTTAGCCATGCCCTAGGGCAAAGCTTATTTGTCTCTTATGTTTTCTGGGTGTACATGTGTATCATTATTTGTCTTAAGAAATATTTTTGGGTAGAGGAGGGGGCATGTGGTGGGAGCTCGAGTAAGTTGTGTGAGTTGACATGATTTTTTTTTAGAGAGGAGGGGGGTGGAGTTTTTTATCCTTATGTAAAACTGTTTGAAGGTATTTTCTTTCCACAAGATGGTCTTTTTTTTCTTTTTTTTTTACTTTTAGCCATTTTTTGTACATATGATATGAACTACTTCTGCTCTTCGTGAACCAAAAATAAATATTAATCTGAAAACAAGACTGATCAGTCATTGATGTGACATTGAAGACTCAAGATTACTTTCTTCTGATATACAAAAAAAGAAAAAGATATATTTCACTAAAAAGAGGGTTACATCTAATTTAATGGAATGGGTCACCTTTCACTGAGGCTTTCCTAAAAGTGGTGAAACTTTAAATTAAGCTTTAAAAGGGTAACAACCGTGCCACTGCCCCATCCCAAGCTCCATCCTCCCAGTTTATATTCGTTACTAGAATTGTAACCATGCATCGTTCAATAATCCATAACAAAAATCACGTATGGAATATTTAGGTACTTGCTTGATTATTAAAAGTTCATTCGGTGAAAACTATACAATAGGGCGTCAGACATGCTCCGTGGGTATCATAAATATCTTAAAACTGGCGTCCGAATTCAAGCAATTCAACTCGACCGTTTGAACCTGAATTTTCGGACGGTGTATATGAGTGCACTTAGATACAAATTGCTAGCCTTTACCGTGTGAGGAGCAAATCCTCATTGAGTCAGTTTAATCAACGCCTGTATTGTTATGGCTTTTCGTGATACTGGTTGCACCCTCTGTTACGAAGTCGAATTTTAAGGGAGAGGGGGACGAAAGTGAAAAACTGGTTAAAACTCTCCCTTGGGGGGGGGGGCGGGGGTCTCAGGGCGGCGGGAGAAAAACTATGTTTCGGTAAGCCGCGTTAGGTGCAAACAGCCAACTTGAAATCAATCCCAGTTGACATCGTGGATACGGTCAACGTGGAGTAGGATTTTGTAAAAGTCAGTGCAGCTACCAGAACACAACATTGTGCCACGAAGCTAACAGCAGACCTCTCTCGTTCAAGCTCAATACGTAAACACGACAACGGTTCAGCTGTTAATATAGGCTACTGAGCGAAGCGAACGTCAATGACAGCAAATTGACACAGGGCCACGTATCTTGACACTCCAGAAATGACAAGAATATCGCTAACTTTGCCATCCCGATCTCGATAGGTGTCTGGTGACATCACGAAGATTCAATTTACGTCCGAAGAGGGTTAGGTTTTGCGCAACCTGTACGCCTACTGTACGAGATTCGTAACTTACTGCTAGCCTATCGCGCCAGAGCCTGCTCGTCTAACGTTTAGACAGAGCCTAAGCAGTTAAGGTCCAGCCTAGCAAAATTGTGTTGCTCTGAACTAAGGTTCTGTTCGGTGGAAATTCAACTGGGTAATGTTAGTCATGACTGTGAAACCCTTCAGTAACATGTGAATGTAAGTGGCAATTCAGAGACCAATCACATTCAGAGGAAAGCAAATTTGGTTGTGTTCAGTCTAGTCGCTTCATTCTCAAGTTAAATTAGGATACAGTTGTATTCAAGGACAGTAGGTTTGTCATCAACTGTCCAGTACCAGTAAGTTTCACAATATTTTGTGTAAGAGACCCACCATTTTGAAGTTTTGGTATGGTTGCATGAAGGTACACCTGGTGGTAGACCTAGCCAACACAGTAACCGACATTTCCATCCTCAATGCAATTTGTATAGATCATTATCAAATATCATGAGGACTGTCCAGACAACTTCATACCTCGGCCTACCAGGACCAGTAGTCTACCACAGTATCAGATCTTAAACAGTGCTTTGGAGGTCAAAGTCTATAGTGATATCTAAACCGGAAACAGACTCTGGTAACTCACAATGGCCCATGTACATAGAGACATAGGGCTCTCCAACGAAGGATGGAGGATCATTATGCTGTGTGTTTTATGGTATATGAGTAGCCTTGGACAAAATGTCATAAACAAGCACCTCTTTCAGTACTTTCCATATCCGACCACAGTTTCCATGGGTCACATGTTAGCTGTAGCAGTACTTTTACAACCAGTGCTTAGAGTTTGGAGAGTACCTCAACCAGAGAGCATTGACAGGAGACATCTACTAATTTTAGTGCTTCCACTAGCGTTTGGAAAATTCTTCTCATCTGTGTCAGCTGAGTTTAGTATATTAAAAGTTTCTGTATCATTTGCACATACTGGTAAGATCATGTTTAATTTTATCTCTATTTTATATTTTTAATTATTTGATTAGATTTTTGTACATTTGAAATATATACATGTCAGCAATAAATTGCCCTTACAGTAGAACTGGTCACTCGTGAGTACAGTACTTGAGTTATTTCAACAAACATGTTATAATACCACCTGCAAAACATATTTCCTCATTGAACCATAATCGTATTTCCTTTAATACAAGTTTGTACATATTTGTTTGGATTGTTTGCACGGTTCAAGTTATGACAGCATCATGAAGAGAAAGTATTACTTAATTCCCCTCCCCCCCCCCCCTTACCGCTCTTTCAACCCTAGCTGTTAGTTTTATATCTGCCACAAGGGGAGTGATTGGTGTGACCTACTGTACATGTATACAATATATATGCAACCTGAAGAATGGTTTCCATGTTCAGTAAGATTCAGTAAAAGTTTGAATGTGTCCAATATTATTGTACTGTACATTGAGTTTATCCTTTTCTTTTTTCAAATTTCATGTAATTTTTTATTTTCTGTTGATAATATTTACTTGTTCTGCACTTAACTCCTGTTTCCTTTTCATTTCTAATTAAACAGTCAAAGCAACCATGCCAATTTTTACAGTATTCCTCAGTAGAATAGTTTTGGGAGAGAAGCAGACTCTAAAGGTAAGTTTTTAATAGTTACTTTTAAATACTTAAAAAACAAAATTTAAATATGAACTGGTAGCTAGGGAAAATATTAAATTTGAAATATTGTCTAGCAGTTTTGAAGGCTCTGATCTTTTTCTTATTTTAAATTCATACAATTTTTCCTGTGTACAAAAAAAATGCTTTATATAAATTCTTTACTAGTCTTTGCACTGGTACACAGCATTTTGCGATGCTATATTAATGGATAAATTATTCCCTGAAAGTTTGAAACCATAAAATCCAATAATGGTCATTCTGGTTCAACTTTGAAACAAACATTTCTTCGTTCAAGTTCCAAGTTTATTTCTACCATTTCGTTCATGCAAATAGAATTTGAAGATTCATTACTATTTTACACACTTCCATAGATAATGTACGGTTTGGATCGTTTACTCAGACTGATGCTAATGTAGGATTAACAAAACAGATGTGGTTGGTAGAGAAACCAGAATAAGCATAAGCTTTTCTAGTCTGGTCACCCCCACCCCCTCCTTCCTCCAAAAAAAGGGGGAAGGGTCAGCAAATGACTACAACAGAGAAAGAACAGTTAGAGGAAAAAAATAAAAAATGAAAACAAGATTGTGGAACAAAATAAACCTTAATACAGTACATGCCAATTCTGACATCCTTTTATATACGTTTTAAGTTTATTTTCATATAGGTATATATCACCACTACATGAAAACATTTGTACATGTACACATACAGTATATGTCCATGTACACAATTACACACACACACATACATACACTAAATATAATGTGTAGCAGTTTTGTTTTCTTTAAATAAGAAAAAGTAGTGGAGGCAGGATAAGCTACTGTACATACTGTAAGGAGAATTACATGACATTGACTGCTCAAGAGCATTTTAACCAAACAGTAAAATATGTTTTTTTTTGTCTACTTTGAACCATCCTCCATTTCCAGGAACAATGTGGAGACCCTACTGTATAAGCTGAATGAAAAGTATTTACCTTGGATAGCTAGTGGTACTGTACTAATATTAGCCTAGTACTAGAAGTAACGGCCACTACAGGTGACATTTAAATGTCAAGGGTGCATTGGCATATATACTTAAAGTAGCCATTATTGTGTACTGAACCTCCTTCACTGACAGTAAGTTTACCAAAATGACTTGCACAAAGATTATATGTTTTATTTGCTCTGATAAAAACCTACTTGGAATTCTTAAATGTCATCTACAGTACTGTATATTTTGTAACTGTATTTTATACTGTATATTTACTGTATATTTTGTAAGGTCTATTAAATTTGATCCTATAAATGATCCCATATATGTCCCTTTCCTGTGTTTAAGGTTTTTCTTCATATTCCCACTTTACTGTTCATGGTTTCGGTTGAAATATTTACCAGTACTATGACCAGCCGTAATATCAAGAAAGAAATGAATCATTTGCACAGTATTTACTCATAAGTATCTTTGCTCCTGTTTAGTTTATAATTAGGCTTGTGTACAGTATACAACCAACAGGGTTCTCCGGCCACGCCCAACATTGACACAGGGTGCTGTCATATTGAGTCCTTTAAATCTAGTTCCACGAAACTTGACAACGTTGCGTCTACAGTAGGACTGTACATAGATTATAATGGCACCGTGTGTACATTCTGTAGATGATAACGGCACCGTGTGTACATAGATTATAACGGCACCGTGTGTAGATTATAACGGCACTGTGTGTACATAGATTATAACGGCACTGTGTGTAGATTATAACGGCACCGTGTGTACATAGATTATAACGGCACCGTGTGTAGATTATAACGGCACCGTGTGTACATAGATTATAATGGCACCGTGTGTACATAGATTATAAAGACATCGTGTGTACATAGATGATAACAGTACCGTGTGTACATAGATTATATAACGGCACCATGTGTACATAGATTATAACGGCACCGTTTGTACATAGATGATAACGGCACCGTGTGTACATAGATTATAACGGCACCATGTGTACATAGATTATAACAGCACCGTGTGTACAAAGATAATAACGGCACCGTGTGTACATAGATTATAACGGCACCGTGTGTACTGTACATAGATGGTCAGCACCGTATAAACTGTAGATTATAACGGCACGGTGTGTACATAGATTATAACGACATCGTGTGTATATAGATTATAACGGCACTGTGTGTAGATTATAACGGCACCATGTGTACATAGATGATAACAGCACCGTGAGTTGATCACTAGTTGCATATAGGTACAATTTCAAATGTAGTTCTGGAATGAGACCTTTTGAAACACATTTCAAAGTTTTCATGTCAAGCTACCAAAGTTGTAACCCATGCATTCTGATTAAAGTGTAACAACATACAGGACTTACAGTATATACTGTATATACTAAGCAGTAAATTGGTTTTCATACTTATATACAGTAGCAACAGATCTTCCATAATTAAGGCTGGAAGATCACAAGACATAATGTAAACATCCCCCCTACCCCCCCCTACCCCTTGTATTTGAATTAAAAGTGGTCCCAATGTTGTGAGCTCTTTCTCCACAGAAATCCAGCTGCTTCAACATGCTATGTAAACTAAAGCTCTTTATCCTGATTCGTTGGAACTACAGTACTCTATTTACCAATTACCATCCAGTGAATAAGAGTACTGTAATGGTTTTAAGCCATAATTTGAGAATGGCATTCAAGCACATTGCAGTGCCTATGTATGTACAGTAACAATCTTGATCATTGATAAAAAGCAAAGTTCAGTAGTAAGCCAAACTATTGCAAAAAAAAAAAAACATTGGCACCTGTCCAGGGTAGCATAGGGTACAGTACGGACCAATGTACTACAGCATGTAGCGAAATTTCCCTAAAAGGTAGTTTAATGATACCATGAACTATACAGATGTCATTGACTGTACAGTATGTGTACAGTGCTAGTGGTTTTAGTACATTAGTAGTATACAGTTAAGTACTGTACTCTAATTCATGGAAAAAAAAACAATAAGAAGTTGTTTATCTTTTCAAACTGATTTTACTTTACACTGACTGTACAAATACTGTACATGTGGATGGTACTTTCTATATAGATCTAGGATTTAATCAGTACATGTAAGTTGAGCTTTTACAGGTAACTTATACTGTATAGTACATACAGTATATGTTCCAGTGGCAATTCAGAAAGCCAATGAATTTGTATTTGTTTTGTATTAGACAATGGATTCACAACATTTCCTGGTAGCTATTTTAACATGACAACAGGCGTTGTGGTCAAGTGGTTAAGGCAGTGGACTGGTGATCTAAGGATTACAGGTTCGATCCCTGGCCAGATCATTACGTTGTGTCCTTGGGCAAGGCGCTTTATCTCCATTGCCTCTCTTCACCCTGGTGTATAAATGGGGACTTGCGAGGTAACTTGTAAATATAGTTGCGTGCGCTGGTTTGTGGCTGCACCCGATGGGAAGTGCCTCGGGGGACACGTGGCTGTGGTGCATCGTGGTGCCCCAGGAGAGATTGATTGAATTGTGCACACTTTGGTGTGTAGGTGTAACAAGTTACCAATGACCAGGGTTAAGTTGTAAAGTCGTGTGAGAAGGCCTTGGCCCTGAACAAGACTGTAAACCTAAAAATTATAAAGTTATTATTATAAAGCAAAAAGTCTTTCAAAGGTGTGACGACTAGGCTGGAGGGAAATTTGACACGTTGTACTGTACATATTACAGTACTGAATAGGTCTAAGAAGTTTGCTGTAATAAAATATGATAAGAATTCTCAAAACAATATTCTTTATCAACTTACGATAGACGCTCCAAGATGAACGCTTTAGATAATCTTTGGCACTGTTTCTCAGAAGCAGTTACCGCAGATGCAACATTCAGTTTGTCGCTCACAAAAGGTTTAGGCAGGGGGCAGAGGGGGGAGGTAGGTTGGGCGGAGGTTCCGTCAAATCGGTTCATTCGGAACTTCTCTCATCATCCTCCAATTTATGTCCATCCATTATAGAACTACTGAATTCACAGTAGACATAATACATTAAAGCCTGGGCCTTACCCTGACACACATGTCCACAAATTTACAATCCATAAATACTTAAGTTTTTTGCCAAAATTGTCAACTTAAACATTTGTTGATCTTCTTCTTCTTCTCCTCTTCCATATTTGATTTATGTCAGGGATTAAAAGCACTGCTCCTTCAGCCTTCGTCGAAATTGTAGTGATATTTTCTGTTCTTGATTTTGGGGGTTTTTTTTCTTCTTTTTCACAGATTTACCTGTCTCTGTTTCCGATTATAATTGGGGTTATGATTGCTACCTTGACTGAGCTTTCCTTTGATTTTTTTGGTTTAGTAGCAGCTTTCGTTTCAACTATAACGTTCGCACTACAGAATGTTTATTCCAAAAAGGTGAGTCGGTATATATATGTAGTTTGTAAAAATTTGAAAATTTAAGAAATTTGCTCTTGAAAGTTACATGAATTTACAGCTTCAATCTAGTTGAAGTTCTTAGCATTTCCATGAAAAGAGTGGGTTCAAAAACAAAAAATTCTGTTAAAATTGGCAGATTCCCAGTGGGTCATGTATTGTTGTTGTATAAAAATCTAGGGATATGGAATGGATTTGATATCTTCCTGAATATTTCAACTTTTTTGAATAATGGCAGATGAAGATAAATGAAGTTACAGTAGGATCCAAAATTTTGGGCAGAAATTATTGACTTAATTGCTTCCTGATCTCCGATACGGTTAACGTTGGACATTTTAATTATTCGGTGGTTAATTGAGCACACATATAACACTTTATGTAAGATATATTTGCAGATATTTCAAAGTTCTAACTCTTCATAATAGTGTTGTAAATTGCTTTATTCAATACACTTAAATGAATCATGTCACATGAGTAAACCGAAGGAACAATTTTTTGTCATATATACATAAAACACAAGGATTTTAATATCTCCATAATTGAATTTTCCTACTTACTGGTCACCCTTACTGTGAAAACAAATAGAGGAATAATTATGTGTCATCAGTGTATGTTAAGAATATACGTTAATTGATATTGTAACGCGTGTAACAGTGAGTAAACCATGTAACGTGTGTACCACACAAGGTAAAACGTACAGAGTTTATGTAGGTGAAAAGGAACAGTCCTGAGCTAAATTCTGGAACACATTCCCCTGAGTGCACAGCACCCTTGCAAATCAAGGTGGCATACACCACCTTTACCCATCATGCAATGCAGATCTGGTGCTACCTTGGGCTGTGCACACACATACTGTACGTTCTACCTGTACACCTGGCACTGAACGAAATGTCACAATTTACAGTATGTATAGCAAAACTGACTTAAGTTAGGTCCACTTGAAGAGTGCTAGTCCAAAAATCGCACTTGTCATATACTGTAATGCATGAAAGTTTAAAGTAGAAATGTGATGCAGTTTTGCAAGACTACTGTACAGTAGCTACAAATGCTCACTATCCACTGGCTTTTGTGTTTCTTGGTTATAACAGCTCAGCTTTTAATTTTTTTGTGACCATGGAAAAGAGTGCAGGAATACTGTATCTGTCAAACTTATTCTTCAGAAAACCTTTCTTGTCATACAGTATCGTTAATATCTGCATAACAACAAAGGACACTATTTGTAAAAGCTTAGAAACTAGACACATTTGCATTTCAAATGCATCCCACTCATTAAACATGGGCCATGCCATAGTACCTATAGATGTGTACAGTAAACCAGAACAGTGACATCATTGTCAGAGATACTGTACTTCTGCGGGAATTGTTCAGTTTTTGAGGGCTCCTCTGGAGAGCAGTGCTTCTCCACTGAGCATGACTTTCCTCATTTAAGAGATGACAATAATAAAAGAAATAAAACAAGTTTTTCATCTGATTTTTTGTTGTACTGTATCTTCATTGTAGATATATACAGAAGGTACAGTAAGGTAGGGCAATGCAGAAACGACATGATAATTTGAGGAATTCATGTGTTAATGAGGGTGTTAAAGATATTCAATTTTAAAATACTTGATAAGTGCTCCTGAATGCTCCTTTGAGGCTAATTAAATGATGTCGTTTGTGCCCCAGTTGAGGGCTAATGATCATCCATTGTTTTCTATAGCCTAAAACAGTACCTACGATGACAAAACAAACGGTTATATAATTTCATCAAACGACTAACTTCTCCAGATGAAAAGTATTTGTCCTTGGCAAATTTATAATCATGGAATGTTAACTTGTTACTTCCAAATATTGACTATTCTGTGAAGTTTCATTGATATTTTGTTGGCTTCAGATATGCTCAGTGCTGTAATGATGCTAGACTACAGCACTAGGCAGTCCAGGACACAAATTATTGTCTGAAGAACGGTAAAAAAAATACACATCGTAACACATACTGACCGAAGGCATTTTGTTATAATTTTGCTTCAGTATATGAAAATAAGTTTTCTTGCTTCTTTCAGTCATTAAAAACAGATGTGGTCTGAAACGAATATGGATATAAACATATTACACAGATTATACAGAAAGCCACCCCCCCCCCCAAAAAAAAAAATCATAATAATAATAATTTTAAAAAAAAAATTAAAAATCTGGAATGCAGAAAGTGGCATTCTGTGTTGAAAGCATATATGCAGCATCTCTCATTCTGAACATAAATATCACGACATTTTAGCCATTAATTACCTTGATACCACAACAGATGTTACCATAAACCCCTGCATATATTTTTGTTTTTGTTCAAAAGTAAGCCTTAATTGGAATAGCCTAGATGTAAGAATAGCAGGTGAAACCTACAGTACTTTACTTTTGCATATTTAAGCTACAGATGTTGTAAATTCTATATATTTTTTTTTTGTTTTTTTTGTGGACTATAAAACTATGTACACAGGTGGGTTTTGTGTTTATAAGTATATACATTTTTATTTTTTTTAATTTTCGTTTCTTTCAGGCATTACGTGACATTGGTATACATCACTTGAGACTCCTGCTCATGCTGGGTCAACTCGCTGCTCTGATGTTACTCCCGATTTGGGTGGTTTTAGATTTTCGAAGAATCGTCAGCGATGCAGAGTTGGTAAATAGGACAGGGTCGTTAAATCTTTGAAAAGTCGACCAGATTGTGCTCCAGTCTTGAAAAGGGATATTCTGCAATCTGGTTGATAAATGAGCAAAAGATTGAGCTGGAAAACTTGGGGGTGTGTAGATCGAATAGAAGATCTATATGAATATGTCAGATTTGGTGATATTTTGTGAATTGCATCTGTTAACATGTAGATTAATGATGTGATCATGGCAATTGAGCCGAAAATGTGTCGGTCTGCCTGTTATTTATAACATTTCAAATCATCTAACAACAGAGGAATATTTTTCTGCTAAAAGTTTCTGCTAAAAAACACATTGACAGCTAAACAAACAATCCAATCACATCACATTTCAAAGATAAGTCAACAAGAAGATTTTAACAGGAAAGTAAAAGTAAAAATTGAGAAACATGATGACATCATAGACCTATGGCTGTGATCCAACTTACTGGAGTGAACGAGGGTTAATCCTGTCCAAATATGTGACATTCAACCAACTATATCTACAGTAACTTAGGGAGAAGATATCGATATGTGGTGTCCAAAAGACTTCTCTTTAAAGATACAGGATATTGTGACAATATCTGCCACAGGAATACCCCTTTAACAATCCAGTACAGAACCACTTTGTGTTGCACACAGTAATACAGTATACAATGAAGTTGGTGTCATTACTGTACATACGCCACAGCTTGATGTATAATGTTACAGTACCTGGTGGGATTAAAGGGGAACTAATGCCTTAAATCATGTTATCATATACCACGTTTTCTCGTAGCAAACTCAACACATTTCGTCATTTTTTTAATAAAATATTTTATCACATATTGACCTGTACCACCTTGTGCCTGCGGATAATCAAGTCAAAGAAAAAGATGGTCATCTTTAGTCTCTGTCTGTTGAGCTGTTAACATCATGTCAAAAATTAAGATAAGCTATCCTTCCTCCCATTATGGAATGAAAAAAACTTGGATAGCTCAAAAAAGTAAAATTTTTGACTCTTTGACCGATAAAGGAGGA
>KN885070.1:2377-12774 GCA_000934455.1 Apostichopus parvimensis | reverse complement strand
TTAAGATAAGCTATCCTTCCTCCCATTATGGAATGAAAAAAACTTGGATAGCTCAAAAAAGTAAAATTTTTGACTCTTTGACCGATAAAGGAGGAACATAATCTAAGCATCAATGTGACATTTTGCTTTCGGTTCATCCCTTGCCTCTTTAGAGATATCAATGTATGTCAAGTTATTGCACGGTTTTTAAAGCGAACTCCAAGCGAGCGAATACATTACAGTGGTAAAGATGATGGTTGGGTTTCCTGCTCCAGAATTCCGGTACCCACCAGGACTTCCAAAAGTAAATCTGTCATTTAGGCCTGTAGTAACAAGATTATGGCTGTGTTTAAAGGGTGTGAAGACTCGCTCAAAAAGAAACGTCTAATGCAGGTAATCTGACCTAGTTTCGAATGAGGTGTAACAGAAGTGTTAAACACCACCATCGATACCAGCAAATACACACAGCTTACTACCGTCGGTTATTAGACACTAGTGTACAGTCAGTACATACAGCGGCGGTCAATACCCACAGCACAGTATACAAACGATACAGTGATGGACATCTCAGGTCCAGCTAAAGATAACAATGTATCACGTTTCATTACTGTCTGCATTTTGTAGCGAAACGCACAAAACGTCACTTGCAAGCAACAGAAAGTTAACTTTTTCAGATGGCCGCACGCGGTTTGGAGCGAGTCTTTAATGTCTCTATTACGGCCATTTGAGAGTAGTTGAGAGAGTGGGGTATCAAGGAGTTCTTTGGAGGAAGAAGGAGTCCTTCACCACCGACATCTGAACGAAGCATCGACTAGGACAAGGGAGAAGGTTTTATATTGTTCTTTTAAGATGTCACCGGTTAAAAATATGTTAAAGTTTGCTTTATATACACACAGACACCATTCAATGTATAAATGTGACAACAAGCACACAAACGTGGAGTTTATAAATGGTGTTCGTTCACACTTTTATTACCGTATCTTTCTCCTTTCACAGATGGCTAGTCCTCTCTGGACACAGATCCTGACTCTTCTATTTCTAAGCAGTTTTTTGAATTTCTGCCAGAACATTTTTGCCTTCAGTGTCTTAAATCTGGTGATGCCGTTGAGCTACTCTATAGCGAATGCCACTAAGCGGATAGTGGTCATATTCCTCTCCTTGCTCATGCTCAGGAACCCGGTGACATTGACCAACATCTGCGGCATGACTCTGGCTGTAGTTGGAGTAGTCTGCTACAACTTGGTGAGTTATCACAAAATGAGACGGCAAAAACAGCCATTTTGTAGTCCGAAAAATTATTTCAGCTGAAAAGTTGTATGATGTGTTTGGTTTCAGCTGAAAAGTTGTATGATGTGTTTGGGTTCATAACTTTGGTAATATTCTGAACAAAACCATGTGGTACTTCAGACATAATTTGAATATTGATACCAAATCAGTCTACAGTACATTGAGTCTGATAACAACAACAAAACATTTGACAGCTCATATAGTCATGAATATAGGTTGTAACCACTTACTAAGTACAGATATATATGTAGAATCAAGATATTTGATGATGTCATAAGCAACCGTTTTCAACATTGTGCCAAATTTAATCATTGCTTAGTGTGAATTTTGTGGTGGACCTCATGAAGCAGGTTATGTACCTAGGCAAATGTTTTTTTTTTTTTTACAAAAGGGAAATGAGAAATTACAGATTGTGGCAAATGCAACTTAAAACTACGGCTTTTAAGAGATAAGAGGAAAAAGCATGCTTTGTTCTAATTGGTCAGTCAATGAGACCAGCAACAATTTGTACCATTGGTTGGTGGAGGGTTAATAGTGAGTGGACAGAGCTATATCTTGACCTCATGAAAATATTGCAAGACCTCAAATACAATGTAGGAAGTTTTGGGAGAATTGCCAGGAGTTTTTACAATCTATCAGATCTCTTTAACCCAGGGTGGTTGAAGGGTAATTAGCAGTGAAGTTAAATACAAATAGTTTACGGAGAAACGCAAGGTGTTACCCAGATTAATATTAAGAGTGGCGTCAGCGATCAAGTTTCCGAATCAAACAGAGCCTTTATTAACTACGGACTGATTAAAAATTCATTCGGGCAGAATTTGGGGAGAAAAGAAAAAAAAGCAGTGTAGGGATTAATTTACTTAGTGTGTAGCAGCTTGGAGTATATTTGTTCTTTCTCAAAATAAAAACGAAAACAAATACCAACGGTCTTCATACAAATACTGCGACACATGTATTCAAAATGTGTCCTAGCTTGAAATTAGCCCATTCTACTATGTGAGACTAGATGATTTCCTACAGGTTCATCATACTGTGGTCAAGTAAGGGTGTTACAGTAGTTTCAAAAAGTTTGTAGTACTACAGGTTGATAAGAAGTGATGACAAAAGTTATTTAACATGCTGTATGTACTGTAGGCACTCGTTTGTATGACTTCAATCTTAGATTTTTTATTATGTACTATGGTTCCCCCCCTCCACTATGGTTTATTTACCAAATTTCAAGTTTTAGAAAGTTAAACAATAACAACTTTTGTGATTGAATTGTTGATTGTTGAGCTTTAACAGTGATTAAACAGTAATACAGGGAAAGGGTCAGGTCGACGGATTTGTACGAAACTGACGTAATCCTTTCTAGCTACCTGTATAATATTAGCAATCTTTGAATGAAGAAAGCTAAGGCGATAAGTTTCAGCAGGCTTGCAATGATATAATGGATGGGGTTCTCCAGCCATGAACCAAGTCAACAGAGGGCGCTGTTACATGGGTCCCATCTAGTTCAGCGAAACTTGACAAGTTGCAGTACTGTGAGTTGATCACTAGTACACTAGTCACTCACCCAGCACATCTGTATGTGAGTCCATCCCATAGGGTTTGCATGCTTTATGTGCACTTTCACGGGATCACGTTACATTGATTCAGAGATCAATATACGTCACAGCACTTTACAGTATCTCTGCTTTGATTCAGAGATCTGTCAACAGTATACTGTAGCTCACTCGCAATTAGGACCGACATGACAGCGCCCTCTGTTGAAAGGCTGCCGACATAGTCAGTTTGAAAAGAACTTGATCAAAGCGGCCTGATGCTCTGAACTGTAAAAACCACAATGAAAAAGAAAAACATAACAAAGTGACTTCAACTACCTCAAGTAGAATAGAGGAATCTTGCTGGAATGTGAACTCTAGTGAATCTAGGTAAAAGTGAAATGTTACGAAAATGCAAACAAGCTGCTTTTAACATTGAAGTCGTATGAAATGCCTGTACCTGCAGAAGGTAATTATTCATAGTATTACAGAAGACCATTGATTGGGAGATGTTGTTTAGCACTGCTCACAAACACTGATTTTGTAGTTTGTATTTTGTTAGTGCGTCTATCGGTTCTTAGAAAATCATTTCACTCTTACATCCAGGTCTTGTAAATGCTCTTAACTTCAGAGGATAACTGGGGTACATTTCATATTTGGTATATAGGTCAGGGTTCATTCAAGCTCACCAGGTGTCAAACCTTGAACATTGTGTAAATACAACATTTCCGGATAGAAAACTGGTATAGATGGCTATGGCTTCTCTGTGATTCATGAGTATAAGAACCCTATTGTTTTTAGTTGAGGGTACAGGTCATTTGGGTTCAGTGAAGTTTACACTCTGGAAATTTTAAACATGTATGACATAATATGACATGGCATATGACTTTCCTATCACATGGAGTAAAAGAGCCTAGTATTTTTTTGTGAAGGTCAAAGTTCATTTGAGGTTATAAAGGGGGAAGTGGTAAAACCTTAAACAGTACTGCAGCAGGATAACTTTGTTTCCAAGTTGAGACTGCTAATTTGCTTCAGGCCAATGATTATTTAAGGCTAGCAGAATTCAATCCCTGAAAACCTTTCTTCTTAGAGAGTGGCCATTGATAAGCTTTGGATTTCATCATGACCATATTGTACAAGGACATGGTGTACAGGAAAGCACATTATACCTGGGCAGATCTTAATTGATATTGTTGTTATGAAATTTAGAATGATTTGCATCTTTAAGAACCTAATTAGTAATTCCTGAAAGTTTACACCATTTCAGGGGTAATATTCCATTGCTCTCACTATCTTGGTTTATATACATTCATGCTCTCACCATACTTAATTGGTACAGGTTTAAAATGCTGTGTGAGATGTCATTTGCATCTAAGTTTAATCAGAAAATACTGCACAATATATTAAACTGCTCGGATTTCTCAATATTTAAAGACCTCAGGGATTTAATCTGCCACAAAACTCTTGACCTTAACCTATTACAGTTGCTCCTATTAGTGGTGTTATTACAACATGTAAACTTAGTTACAGATATTGTCCAAACATTTGCCCAAGTATGATGCTGATGGAAGGTCATTTGAAATCAACAGAGGTCAAAGTCTGGAAATCCTGTAAGCTTGCAAACTCAATTCTTTGCTATAACACTAACTGTCATAGGATTTGACCTTTCCACTTTTAATTGACTGCGAGAGTTTTCCACTCTCACTAATGACTGTTATCTGTCATCAACATTAAGCAAGGGTAAAACCAACTTGCAATGATCAACATATCTGTTATGATGTTCTGGTACTTGACTTCAGGACACATTTTCCTCAGTTGCTCTACTGTACCAATCAGGTGATTCCATACACAATTTCAACTTGTAATACAAGGAATCAGTAAGCCTGCTGGGTTTCTTCTTTTTTGTTTTATTTGTTAACGTGTCGCTAAGCATTTCCTTTGTTTGATTTAAGTGCCACACTGCCAGCATCTCGATATTTCATGAGAGTACAGTTACTATCACAACGAGAATAAACATCCAATCGGTATTACCCAATATACGGAGAAGTTTGCTGGTTGGTGAAAATGGTGTTATCATCCACGCTCTGAAACAGTATATCTGAACAAACTGATACAGGCTGAATATTTCTGAATCAGTTTCTGCTTCCATTGTTTTACGATTGCAGCAGGAAATCAATATATGCTATATGCCATTGACAGGAAGTTCTGTAGTCTAACATCTAAGCTTAAGGCAAATAATAATAATACTAAGTAATATTTATAATAGTGCATAATCAGCAAAGCTGCTCAAAGCGCTTTACAACAAATAGTAACAAAACCTAAATATTAAATATATAGAACCAAGAAGGCACAAAATGTAAAAACCTAAAGCAACAATATAAAATTCACCCATGTACTAAAACGAAAATAATTAATGCCCTAACCGCATAAAGTCCAAAAACAAATTCAGAAATACGTAAATAGTAAAATAGTTTTAAACAAAGAATACACAAAAGATTAAAACATAGTCAATAATTAAATATAAATAAGTAAAAACAGTGATAACAGTATAAATGGGCTAAAGGCTGGATAAGTGAGTTGGTGGAGAATGGTATTGTGTCAGTGAGGTCACTGGGTCAAATTCCGTTTCTTGACAATCATTTCTGTACTCTTCCAAACTAACTTGGTAAAATATCAGTAATCAACAATCACATGTATAAAACAGGATACAGTCTTTACCTGAACTCCTAAATCAAACTGTAACTTGTTTTTCTCCCCTCTCTCCCTCTCGTAGTCCAAGTACGAGGCCAGCTTGATGAGGAAGAAGGAATATCTCCCGATGGTGGCCTCGGACCTCGTCGACGGACGTCTCATCTCTCACGAGAAAGAAAACGGTCACGTACTACATCAGGTGTGATGACATCATGTGCAAATATCGTGAACTTTTGTTGTAATTTTTAACTAATAAAAAAAAAACTGGTCTTGAGGGTTTTTTTTCTTTCATATTAGTGATAGATAACCAGAGGAATCACCAAAAAAACAAACACTTCACCAAAGCATGTACTGAAGATATATATCTGAGTTTTATAGGTTGAGAGAAAATGGCATATATTAGTAACTTTTAAAAAATACCACAAGCACCCAAAATGTTTTAAAGCATATGTACATGGCTTGTGAATGTCAGAACTCGCCTTGTCTAGAATTATCGGTGCTGAAACAGCCAGTATTATTAAAGTAATCAATATGATTGAGAGGTGCACCTACTGTATGTTTATTCCTCATCTGAAAAGGTTCGACGTGGAGTGGTACCTAAGAGTTGCAAAGTCTTTTAATTCGAAACACGATGTTTGGGTATCTGTACAGTGTGTAGGAATCTGTACAGTGTGGCAGCTGTGAGGGTGAGTGGTCCAATTAGGTTGGACATTTTGGACGTAGAGTGTATTGATGATGTCACTGCTATGTTTGTACCCTTAAAAACTTAGCTGTTTGTCTCATGGTATCAGTTTTAAAGATTATCTCTCTGTAAGTCTGATACGTATAATGCCTTGGTGATAATTTTTTTTTTTGGGGGGGGGGGTATTTATCATTAATATGAAGGGGAAAAAATTCCTTTGGACTAAGACTATAAAGTAACCAGTATCTTTTGTACTTCTGGAATCAAACTTGACATGTACTAGGTACTGTATGCTTGCCACTTATTTCTTACTTTCAAACTTTTAAACATACGTGAGTGAATTCATGGAACACAGCTGTCTCTTGTCTTGTTTTTCATTCCTCTCTTTTTCCTTAGTTTATTGTAGTAGTTTCACTTTGCACGTTGTCATCCTATTTCTTATCTGTATGTAATATTGGTTTTAGTTGCAAATTTTTGCAATTTAGTATTATTTCATGCATCGGTTAAAAATCTGGGTTATTACTTGTACTTGAATAAAGTTAGCCTCAAAAGAACAAGTTGGAAATAAGTAACTTTCTTACTTGACACTGGAATTCAATTCCAAGTGGACTAAGTAAACCTGTACAAACAAATTGAGGTTGGATGTCACAACTTCACTTGAAATAGTTTCTCACATGAATATTTTTCAAAAATATATGTTTTGTTTCCTATCATTTTTATTTGATCTGTTTTTTTTCCCCCATCATCCTTACATTATACAGCTGACATAAATAGATGTTTGGGCATATTATTGTTTTATATAGATATATAATTGGCAATATTGATGAGATCTTGGCGAAATAAAAATAACTGTTGGTAAAATTAGAGTGGAGATAGGATATATAGTTTGTAAGGAATGAAAAAGAAAGGAAAGACAAAAATTAATTCCTTGATATACTGAAAGCAAAGAGCCCGAAGGTTTATTGTAAATGTGTTGTGTATAATGTAGGACAAACGTGGGTGAAATATTCTCTCTGATACTTCCATCCGTCAGTTAGATATCATAATAAAATAAAACTGTTAGCAAACTGCTTATCCACTAGAGAACCTGTGTAGGAGAATGTGTAAAAGTAAGTTGGCCTGACGTTCTTTCTTCTCTCCATCCCTTGTCTACTAATCCCCTTTCATCCATCTCTTTGTGTTCACCATGCTCATTAACCTGTCTGTATTCTGTGCGTGTTTTGTCCCCTCTGTTACTGTTACTTGTCATTTAGCCTTTGAAGAAGATCCTGCTAGGATCGAAACGTCAGGCCAACTTACTTTTACACACAGTTAGATATCATGTCGAAATTGTGATGAAAAAAGTCAGTTGTAACCCGTGCTGACAGGAAGACCAATTCTTGTTGAAATAAAAACATTACCTCTGGGATTTGTCATGTTATGGACAACCTTATTATCAGGATCATCTGGACCTCTTTGATCTGGGATTATCCCAATCCAACATTCCAGACCATTTGTCATTTCCTAACACCCTGAGGATGCAGGGTATCCCAAATGCCTGGAATCTTATTGACAAATATATTGTTTTTATTATTCTTGTTTATCTATCTATAAAACGCACCGCGATGCAGGCAAATGGAATCGGTAATTAGACGAATGTTACAGGAAGACTAATATCATTCTCCATGTATTCGTTTTTCATATTTGAACTACCTCTGATCCTGAAATGTCCAGATGTATCCAGATTTTATCCTAATTAGCAAATCTATTGAATAATGCTCCTTCAGTGTATACTGTTCATACAAAGCAATTATGGTCACAGTATGTAGAGCTGAGTTTTAAGGGAAAGTGTAAAGTGTTTCTGAGACAATCAGAGACATTGCCTAAGGTAGTTAGGCAATGTCTCTGAATGTCTCAGACTCACTCTACCATCCCCTTAAAGTTTATTACTCGGTTTCTTTGCGGTGATGGAGCCTACTTTACTGTCAGTTTATATATTACATTAAAAGCTGCATGTGGTGTAAGATTTTTGCCATAAATTTGGTCGCACCTGAAGAAATGATTTCTTACTTTTTGTAACAGGAAAGAGAAAGAAATTAGGTGCTTTACAGTAAATTTAAGTGTTGATAAACAAAGGATTGAAAACATTACTTAATTGCTGGGACACAAATTTTTCTATATTATACGTAACAGTTTTATAAATTGTCTCTAATGACTGAGAACAGCCAAATGATTGTCCGACTGCATACAAATATTACACGACATGGTCAGAACATTGCAGCCTTAGACCTTTCTTCAAGCCATAGCTTTACCCTTGTCGAAACAAGCAGCTATGCTATTCAGACAGCGATAAAAATGGGGTCTCCAGAATTCCCCAGGGATTGACCGGCAAAATGTTCTTAGTAATTATACCTTGGTTCTATAGGATATGAGTATTAAGTGATTAAAACTGATATTTTGCTAAGACTAGTCTACTGTTTCAAGCCTGATCACTATTTAATGAGTAAAATCATGGTTCACATCAATATTTATGCTATACTCTGAGTGACAGAAATTATGCTCAATATTTGTACACATATTAAACCTATATTCAACGGTGACATTATAATTTATATGTTGTTCGTTTGTTGACGAGTCACTAAACGTTCAATTGGGTCTCTTTCCTAGACTCCCATTGCACGACCTTGGAAGCAAAAGGAAACTGTTAAAACTACCTATTTTGTAGTTTCATGACATGGCGACTGAATAACTGCAAAGTGCTATAAAAATGACTGGCTATGCTATCAGATTTGTGTGCAATATCTTTTGTTCAGTTATACTCAACTGGCATATGAGGGGGGTACCTTTGCAAATTTGGTACCACAGTGTTGATAACGTTGAATAGCAAACTGAAAGTGAAAATGTTATACATAATAATTGTTGTACAACCTATAAATGGTGTTCATATCATCGGACACAACCCCCATCGTTGTCTAGATGGAGTAAGTTTCCCTTGTGCAACTATATTATTACTGTTGGGCAGGTCACTAAGTACTGAATATTCAGTTTCGGCTGTTGGGGCGGTTCTTATGACAAGCCTCCGATACACCCACAAAAGAAGGACTACTAATGTTTGTTGTTACATTTAGACTTAAGTGAATAATGCAGGTAAAACTCCACGTCATTTGAAATGAAACCCTGATTGAATTCTACTCTAGCTGACAAATTTGTCCCTGTAATGGTACATTAATACCGACATATATGATTTTTGCAAATTAAATACCAAATAGTAAGTATTATAGTTCAGGGCTAAGAGTACTGCTGCCATCATGTGCATATGCTTATAAGTTTGTTTTCACAGCCTATGTAACATGGCCTGCATTACCAGATAAAGTTTGATGCCTGCGAGTTAAGTGAAGTTAAGCACCGTCGGTCAGGGACGTAGCCAGGGGGGCAGGGGAGCGTCTCCTCCCCCCTTTCAGTGTCGAAAAATATGTTTAAAAACTTTTGTTTTTTTAGCATGGTATTTTGTCAGTGCTCTTTTGATCTTGAATACTCGTCAGCTGAGTTAACTCGATTATATTCGTAGTAACATTCAGGCCTACTGATTCAGCTACTTTCTTAGTTTGGCCGCTGCACTTAGCTAAATGTAGCCTATAGCCTATTACAAGCCTACAGTTGGCCACTGCGTAATAAAATACATATTGCCTACCTAACCGCACTCGATGGAGTGTCACGAACCGTAAACACTACAACGTCGGCAACGTTCGTTCTCATCCTTTCTATGATTCATCCTAAGTTGTTGCACGAACAGCATGTTATGGAGCTAAGCTAGCAATCGTACTTCCTATAAATAATTATTACACTGCTAATACACTGTGATAATGATATTTGTTTTTAGGCCACTGCACATCTGGCTGTTTTACAAAATATGAAAGTTTATATTGTCTATCAGTTAAGTTCGTCAAATGTATTAAAGTCCAGACATTGGACAATAAACAAGAATCATCCTACTGGAAAAATTGTAAAAGAGCATTATGTTTGTTTTTCTGATATATTATGTAAAAGAATTCAAACAGGAAACAAAATCTGCTGATAATATATTATCATATGATAATGATGAAACTGGCAAAACATTGCACCAGATCGCATCTAAGGACCTTCAATTGGTCAAAATATCACACCCCCTGGAGGTATACTGGAAATCTTCGAGCGTAACACAGTTATACACATTGTTATATCGCTCCAAAAGGTTTCCACTAATACCTCCCCCCCCC
>KN885069.1:63682-74426 GCA_000934455.1 Apostichopus parvimensis | reverse complement strand
TTTTTTTTTTCTATCAGAGAGGCTTTCGGTTCAGATACGGCTGTGAAGGACCATCACATGGGGGCTTGCCAGGAGAACATAGCCAGAAAGGAAAGAAATCATATCCATCTGTAGAGGTGAGGTCAAAAAGTCTGAGGTGTAGTAACTCCTCCCCTGGGACTTTATTACTTGCAATCCTGATTGGGGGGGGGGGGAAGGCAAACTTTATTTTTCACATAATTAACCCATTTTCCTGTTTACAATGAAATAAACTTAAACTTTGGCCATCAAAATTGTTAACCATCACTGTGTCAGTGTTTTGGTTTGGAAGTTAGTGAGCAATTTAAAGCTAGGGATATCTTGAACAAAAGTACACAGCTTTCAATTTTTTTTTCTTTTCCATTACATTGATTTCCAATTACGGAAAGGCGAAAGAATTGACTTTGTTCCCTTTTGACCAGGTCACTTTAATTTGCTCTAGAAGTGTGCCTAGAGTCCACTTGTAAACATTTTGGACCACAACAAGCTGCATTCGCAAGGATTTCACACAATTAAATTTGTGTTTTCAAACATGTAAAATAAATATAATTAGATTTCAGCTAGGGGATTTTCAAAACTTAACAAACAAACAGAAGAAATTCCAAAGAGATTCCCCCTATTCTCCATACAATACCTCCATGTGATGTCACATTGAATTACAATACACCTCACCAAATAACATTTCAGATTTGAATGAGTTCCCTTAAAAAAAAGGGGGAACAATCTCACTGTTTTGTAGTCATATTGATTCAGACTTGCTTCCAAAAATATGGCTGTTCACTTTTTTTTCCCTCTTAACAATAGACACTCATTACCACCGTAGGTTTCTATTGTGATATACTTAACTGTTTAAATTTAGCAAAGACATCATCCAAACAAGTTGTCCAAAGTACATTTCTAAACCTGCCTAACTAATTCATGCAACTAATTCATGGAATTCAAACAACTCAGTTAATATACAATATGTATGAATTTTGGCGGCGTACTGATAATGCTTACAGAAAAGCAATTGGCAAAACTCAAAGAGTACAAAACAGCTTTGATCAGACTGCAGTGTGAACACACTACAGTATGTATGTCTGCCCTGTGAGCCTTTGTTGCATTTTTCCATTATATATAGTACTGTACTTTGAATATGGTGCGTACTGAAATTTGAAAGCTTCAATGATTTCCTGTGTTGTGGTGTACTTGTCCTCAATGTGTTGTATGATATACAATGTTTGCGACGTAGACTACGTGTAGACATACTGTACTCTACCTGTAGTGTTGAGGGAGATGATTGTTGCAGGTTGTAAGAAACTGAGGATAAAATGTGTATTCTTGGAGAAAATCCAGAAATAAATCAAAATAGTTTGAAGGCAGAATGTTTAGTGGTAGGGTATTTAACCTAGTGAAACTACAAGAAAGAGATAAAAAAGTATTCTTGATGCTGTACAAAATGTCTACAAATCAATGTTGTCAGACGAGTGGAAACAAGAGAACAACAACTTTGTCAGTCGGTCCTGTGTTTGCTTGAAGTAATGAAGGGATCGTAGTTTTGGTAATCTGCTTAGTGGTTCAATATCTTTGACATTTGTGCTAGTAGCCTGTTTGTTCAGATGACAGGGAATGATATATCTGGTAACACATCGCAAATGCTATGCATAGCAGGCAAATTGCTGTACAAGTGTGAAGATGTATGTATCAGTATTGTACACAGGTACCATAGTGTTATACAAGACAAAGCTGAGGGCTTTCAACAGTAATAGGAAAAATCTTTCTTTGTTTCTTTGTTTGTTGCTTTGTTTCTTCCCTTCATTTGATCATTCGTTCGTTCGTTTATTCTTTCTTTCTGAATTAATTAATTTACTTTCTGAATTAATTAAATAATTAATTCACCATGAAAGAACCAAAGTAAATTTGACATTGTTATAATTGTAGAAAGTCTGTGAAAGCTGTGAGCTAGGTAGGTCTGTGTACATGTGTTATTCTTTACAGTCTGTACAGCAGATTATTACTCACTTCATAATTTTATGATCACGGGTACAACTGTTCACAGTACATATCAGTGATCTATCAGTGATGAGAGAGCAACGTTCAGACAATATGCACAAGATCAAAGTACAATCTTCATGATTGTGCTGAGTTTTGTAAATACAGCAAAGAGGGAACTGACTCCCTGAGCTATTTGGCAAAGTTGAATGTACCCAACAGGAACCAACAGAAGCCAGTCTGTAACTAAGAAAAGATTTGGTTTGGTCTTTTGCTTATTCAGCATTATCTACAATTTTTACAAATTAATGCTGAATTTGTGTTACATAGTCATTAGAAACAAGAGACTGGTGGTTTTATCAAACAGCAATTGGTTTCAAGCCATGATTACTTAATGAGCAAAAAGTAAACGAATCCTGTTGATCTGAGATAAATTTGTGAATGGGCTCAGCATTGTTGCCAAGGTGATTATCAGTCACATAGGTAGATGCCCAAAATTTGACTGTGCAAAGGAAAGCAAAATTTAAAAAAAAAAAAAATGCTTATGTATGCAAATTGATTTCTCCTTACAAGATTCAATATCAAAGAAAAATAATGAGAGAGTTATACTGTAAGGTAAGTTTTGAGTCACTTCTCTAGAAAGTTGAGAGACAAGCTGGTGCAGTATTGCTTCCTTAAATGTTTTAATGAATGGCTACACGTTCGTTTTGCCATGTTTGTTTGAGTACAATGTATACATAAATACATACATTGGGTGCATTGTTCATATATTATGTTTACTGAAGTTTACAGGTGGCCTGCTACAGTACAATAAGTAAATTACCTCATGCCTCTCTCCCTCTCCCTGCTAATGTACTCATTTTTTTTTTACTGTCTTGAATATGTCATTTTAAGAAAAGACTTTTTTAATTTCCTGTCATAGATTGTCAACTACAAAGGAGATGCTCGCATTGTGGTATCCCTGGTCACCGATGAGGAAGTTCCCAAGCCTCACGCTCATTCCCTGGTCGGGAAGCACTGCTGTAACGGTATCTGTACCGTTCAAGTAGGACCCAAAGATCTCACAGCATGGTAAGTCATTAATTTTGTAATTAATCATATAAAATCAGTTTTGATGGTATCTTCAGTCAAGCCAAAATAATGTCAGGGTGATATTTTGTGGACATGGAAATCCTGGAACCTTATGTAAGCTTTAATACAGAACTTTATCTTCCTTTCTTTATTCGGCTTGAAAGATTAAACAAACTAGTAAACAGCATTGAAATTTGAAAAGGTTTTAGAATCTGTGAAGAAGGTTGTGTCTGGCAATTTTGTGAAAGTTAAGTCAACAATTGCAATGAAAGTGGCAAATTTGTGAATGCAGAAATGGCCATCTGGTAGGACTAAGTACCTATATTGTGATTTGCCAATGGATTGAAAGAGCCTTATAGTTCTATCTTGGTATGCTCTGAATATTGGTGATTGCCAAATCATATACATTGGGCGGACAAAGAACAATCAACTTTTTTTTAGGGGGGGGGGGATGCAGGGGGAATTTGGCAGTGCCATGGACTTTGCTCCTCATTTTCTTCCCGTACTAGTATTATAACACATTGTTATGAAACCGAAAAATGGCATCCCCCATATGGACTAATGAGCAGGAGATTTAAACTGTTGGGTGGTGTTGGGTCAGGCTAATGTGCGGCTAACCACATCTGTCTCCAAATTATTCACGACGACGAGGAGTGCGGGAGAGTCGGGTCGCAGTCGGGTCGGGCAATTTGTGTGCCTTAAGCCATGGTTGATTTCAGGAAAGAATGATTGTTGCAATTACAAATTATGCAACTTTATCATAAGTGATGCTTGTCGCACTCATGTTATTCAGCTGTGCCCTATAACAACGGTGGAGTTATTCAAACTGGAAAAGGAGTAGTAAGGCCTGTGAAAAACAAGGCTTTGTTAATATAGCTAAAATATATCCTGTAGCTAATGCAGCGTAACTTCAGAGAAAGTCTTTTGTCTTGCTAAAGTTAACAAATTATTGTCTGTGTGTGCTGTCCATTGAAATCCATATATATGTGATTTCCCTTAGAAAAACTTTGGGATTCACATGAAACCTTGCCTAGTGTTAGAATATATACTAGGAGAGGAGGGCACCAATGGTGCAGCTTCATGTTTACGTACAACTTGATTAACAATAATGGAGAAATGTAACTATTAATTCAGATTTTTTTTTTTATATGGACATATGGACTGATGAGCAGGAGATTTAAAAGGCATAGCTGGTGGTTTTTCGACATCTTCTAATCCGTTTAAATTTGGGTTACATTTGAATATTTACACTTGAACCTTTCCATTGATGCATGGCGCATTGTATTATTTTTCTTTTGCGACTTGGTAAAACTTGATCAAACCTAGCACTTTTGGACAAGGAATTTGCTCTTTTCGCAAAAAATCCTAAGCGCTCATGTGACTTCAGGTCACCCTGTGACGTACATGTGCGGAGTCGGTTGAGGAATGATTTCGATCAAGCTATTCACGACACAACACTCTGTCATACTGTTAATATCAAAATGCCAATGAATTGTGTAGTAGGAGGTTGCAAAAACACTTCTGAAATCCGAAATTTTAGTTTATTCTCGTTTCCCAGTCATCAAACCGACCGTAAACGTTGCAGGCTTTGGATTAATTTTGTAAGTGGCACCTGAGGGGAGGGCACAAATGGTGCAGCTTCATGTTTACTTACAACTTGAATAACAATAATGGAGTAATGTAACTATTAATTCAGAATTAGAATTAGTGGCGGATTCTGAATTTCCCTTGACAGATTTAGGTAGGGTCATTAACCTTTATGAAAGGGATAGAGGCGGGTACGGGATTTAAATGAGGCGGTGCGGCCCTTGGGTGGTTGACGCAAACTCTATGTGGGGGTCTCATTGTTTAACCCCAGCAAAAGTTTTAGAGAAAAGCTTAGATGTCAAATAGTGCATTGTGGAGCAAACTTAATACTATTAATTCAGTCTGAATGTTAGGGTGTACTAAAAAGTACTGTGTGACAGTCTTCATATCATTGGCTGTTTTCTTTTGACTGGTGAACTATGCCATAGGGTAACATTTACCTACATTCTTTAAGAGGATCATAATATCCCTTTAAAGCGGTATTCCGGTGGCTAGAAATAAGAATTGCAACTACAGGTCCAAACCACACCCCTATAGCATTTTGTAAGGTGAAGATACTGTAATGAAGTTTTCAAATTTGACGGTATTTTGAATGACGTCAGCAGAGTGAATGTTGTCATCAGGGTAATTCAGCTGAAAAAAAGGTTTTTGTTTTTCTTTGCGATGTTTAAACCACTCGCTCACAGAGGAGAAGAATATTTTTAGCAAAAAGTTGCATTTTGATAAAATTCTTAATACGGATAAAACTTGACAGCTACTGTACTATACAAAGCAAACATTCCAAATGTAACAGGTTACAATAACAAATCAACGAGAAGATTATGGTAGGAAAAGTCAAGCTCTCGAAGAACATTCACTCGGACGAGTTCACAGACAAACTATGGTACAGAACTTTACTGTGATCCAGCCTCTTTGAAGAATAGAGGGTTTAAGCCCTGAGTCAACGTAGATTACATTCCACCCAACAATATCTCGAGTCAGGGACATGATATTTAGATCCAGGGGTTTTCAACCTACAGTGTGGAAATTTTTTTTTCTCTTCGATATTAAGCGGACATAATGTCTGTCACCAGAGTATTCCTGTAACTGACTATTGCGTGACCTATTCACAGGCTGAGACAGTAACTATTTTCATCCAGGTATAGATGTCCTGTAATATACCTATTTATGAACTATTCCACCGTAGCGCAGTTCTGAATTGAGTGCCATGTGACTATATGATATGCTATTGGTGCCAGGAAGGTTGCTTGGTGTACGCCTTCATGCACACAGTAGTCTTGTTCGTCATTGTTTGTTCAAGGTTTCGTGTTTGTCGTCTGCATTATTCGTAGATTCTGACCGGCGTCATTTATACAAATTTTCTACTTGTTTACACTTCAGTGGTTAAAAATGGAGCCATGAAACAAGTTTTTGTCAAGGAAATGGTAGGGAGCTTTGAGGGGAATTACCGAAAAAGATATCTCCCATATAGACTGAAAGCAATCAGGCATGCCATTGTTTTATAGATTGCTGTACAAGGCTAATTGAATTAGACAAAAATTATTATTGACAATATTTTGTTGCCATCATGTATTCCTCTTTAATTTCTGTACAAGCAAAATGGAAAAATTGAATATGACATTTGTTGTCGCCTGACCATTTTGCCATGACCTTGAAACCTAATACATTCCTGACTGAATGGACGTAATGTATTCTTACATTACATACGTGCTCCCTCCCTCCCTCCCTCCCCTCCACCCCCTTCAATCGACTTTACAGAACTTGTATATTATGGCAAAAATTGTTATTGCACTGAAAACCAGAGTTGTGTATAACTGTTTACAGTATGCCTTCATTAGTGCACACTGTTGTGGTGTTTTATATCCTTGTTATACCTGATTGTTGTCCCTGATTGTTATCCCTGATTGTTGTCCCTATTTGTTGTCCCTGATGGTTATCCCTGATTGTTATCCCTGATCGTTATCCCTGATTGGATACTAGTGCTACACAGTCAAGTGTGACTGAAAGCTGAAGTCATTTAATGTAATGTATTCTGTTCCTGTGTGGTATCACTGTCTATATATTTAGGACAAATACTGAGTAAGCAGATTTCTGTGGCAAAGAATAAAGAAATTTATGACTAGAACAGGATTCGAAACCAGCAGGCTGTGGGTTGCAATCAGTGGCTGAGCGTCCATACAGTCAGGGGGGGCGGATGCCCCCCCTGACGGACTCAAATGGACTGCTGGCGCCCTTTTCAGCTCTTTGCCACTCTTTACTTATTCTAGATTATTGACTTTTTTATTGCTCTCTCATCTACTTATTGACATTTGTCACATTTTGTTGGTGTAATTTGGCGATGACACCTATTTATTCTTCGTTTATCTGCAAATTAGCCAGGCCCGGAAAGGGTCATTTCCGGCGATCTAGGGAGTATCTTTACTCAAAAAATTTCTGTACGCTACGCGCCAACCAGTGGTGGCGCTCCGCTTAGATAGTGTCGAAAGCGCCATACAGACCATTCTTGCCCCTCCTGACCAATACCCCTAGCCCCGCCACTGGTTGCAATCCGTTTGCTGTAACAACCAAGCTAGGATCATGCCCTAGTTTTCCTTTGATATAACCAAGCAAGAGGCAAGGATGGGACATCAAGAGAAAATTTTTCAAATACTGTGCTCACTTTTTCTCCATTGACAATCAGAATCATTTGAAGTCAATGGAGCTGCTCATACAGTATTTATTTTATAAGAATTGCATAAAAAGATTTATAATTATAGTAACCATCCCCCTCATTCTAAGCTACCCACTGTGTGGCATAACACAACATAAAATTTGAGAAATCCTGCATTAAGACCTAGTTTTTTTTTTAGTTTTGAAGAACTTGTTTATATATAGATATATATACGTATATTTGTCGTTTACCTCCATTTCATTAACAAAAGTCTGTTCAAAGTATCTCTTTCGAGATCCGGCTTTAGGAATCACAAATGATTTTGAGTTGGTTAACATCATGTTTGATCTCTAGAGTAAGGCAAATATGTCACCAAAACAGAAAGTTTTGTTCAATACAAGTGACAAACGGCTACAGTGGAATTACGACCTTCCTTACCGGTTTCGAACCTCTGGATTTACAATCAGCGTCCATAGCCTAGTGGTTAGGGTGTCCGCATATAAAGCGGGAGGCCCGGGTTTGAGTCCCGGTGGAGACTGGAAGTATTTTACTGTTCTTGATTTTCCAACTCACTATGATTTCAATTATATACTCATTTGCTTTTGTCGTTTACCTCCATTTCATTAACAAAAGTTTGTTCAAAGTATTTCTTTCGAGATCCGGCTTGAGGAATCACAATGATTTCGAGTTGGTTAACATCAGGGTTCGCAGGTTTCTTCTGGGGGTGGAAAAAACCGCGGAATAAACCGCGGATTTTTCCACTCGGAAGAAATAGGTTTCTTCCAGTTTCTTCCGGACAAAATGGAAGAAACTCAGTTTTTGGGGAAAAACTGTTGATAAAGTTTCATAACAACCTGCAATGATTTCTAACTATGTAATAAATGGACAAGAAGCACTATAGTGTCATCTAGGTAGTCTATACTGTATCTAGGTTTGGAGCACATGACCTGCTTCCAGCATATACTGTACTGTACACAATATTGTACTAGGCTACTAGCATCGGACAATTCAGGGAACAACTATGGGCAAGCAATATTTTGCAGACCAGAATGGTCCTGATTATAGCCCAGTTCTTAGTTAAAAACTGTGTTCCCTGGAAACTAGTGTAGGCCTACTACAATGCACACTCATTACTACTATTACATTGACCACTATGACCATATGTTTCAATCCTACTCCTGAAGCCTCAGTGCATGGGACAATCCAGGTTAATCATTCATACTGTACAGTATGGCCATTTATGCAATTCTGGTTGATGGGGGATCGCGAGATGATAAGTAGTCCTTCAATATTGTGATTTATAAGCAACATCTTTTGGTGTAGAAAAACAACCCAAAATTATAATCAAAAAAAAAAAATCATATTTTGATGGTTTCAATGGTATGCATTTCAGTCAGATGGTGGTAAACTATTTGTCTCTTTATCATGTATGTGGGTTGTGCTGCGTATATGCCAATTTTCACAGTTTCTTCCAGTTTCTTCCGGTTTCTTCCAGTTTCTTCCGGAAGAAACTGGAAGAAACCCGGAAGAAACAGGTTTCTTCCAGTTTCTTCCACGTCCCCAGAAGAAATAGGTTTCTTCCGGAAGAAACCGAACCCTGGTTAACATCATGTTTGATCTCGAGAAAGGCAAATATGTCACTAAAACAGAACTACAGTATTGTTCAATACAAGTGGCAAATGCCTACAGTGGAATAATGACCTTCCTTACCGGTTTCGAACCTCTGGACATACAATCAGCGTCCATAGCCTAGTTGGTTTGGGTGTCCGCATATCCAATTTGGAATATTAGTGTGTTTCTTATAATCTTTCTACTCTTTCAACCTTTGCTAGTTTGATGCATTCTTGCATTTGTTGTTTGTTAAGTACTACAGGTCCACAACCTCACTTTAATGTTTTCTCAGGTTTAATTTCTTTGACGTACTTTTTACTTCCAAACCTTACAGTACATATGCTATCAATATCATATCCTAACACACGGCTATGAAAGTATGTACAGTAAACTCAAACACACTGCATTGTTCAGAAAAGTTCATTCAGAGTTCAAATTATGGACCACGCTGTGTTATTGTTAATGTTTGGTTCCCTCCTTGACCTCTGTATCCACTGCAAAATATGTTAAGTTAAATGCAGAACATAGTAAGCCTGTGAGTCATTGCTCTAGTGTTTGGACTAAAGCAGCTGTTATAAGTTTTATGTAGTGGTTCTGTATGCCCCAGTCCTGGATTGTAAGATTACTACAAAGAGATCAGCGACTTATATATTTTTTTTAAAATAAAGAAAAGAAAAAAGTTGACTCAATTGGTGCAATAGGCAATAGTGGATGTTTTAAATGTTCTTTTTCTTTACTCATGATTGGTAACTAATTTTTAAAACTGGTGGACTGGTTGATTGAATCAAATCCTTAGCTGCACTGAACGTTGATTATTGTGTTTACTTCACTCTGTGTCCGGCAAGGTGTCCCAGTGTGCTCAAATTGTGCAGTCCTATGTGAAGAAATACCGTACAGTATATGCTATCAATATCATATCCAAACTCACTGCTTTGTTAGTCTGTACCGTACAGTTAACTTAAACACACTGCATTGTTCAGAAAAGTTCATTCACAGTTCAGAAAAGTTCATTCACAGTTCAGAATCGACCGCACCTGTGATATTGTTTAATGTTTGGTACCCTCGTTGACCTCTACATCCATTGCAAAATATGTTAAGTTAAATGCAGAACTTGATTTAGTAAGCCTATATATGTGGCGCTGCACAGTGGCGACATCCTGTTAGCAAAACTCGGTGTTCAACTCACATTTTATCATGGATATTTGTCGTTTTAATATTTTGTCTGGTTGTAGGTGTTGTTATATGTTCAAAGTGGTGTATGTTGTGTCCTTTATCGTGCTTTTGACTCTCCCTGGAGCCTTTTCTAATGATTTTGGCCTTGTTTCGAGGCTTACTTACAGCGCTACTGAACTCATACGGCTACAGCCTAAGCAGATGCTTAGGCCATTTGATTACAACTACAGGTATTACCCAAAGGACATAAAGAAGCGTAAAAGAGGTAGGAAAGGTGGAGTACGAGCTCGTTTAAGACGTGTAAGGCATAACACCCCTCTACCCTCGATTATACTTGGGAACGTTACAATCCCTTCAGAATAAACTTGACGAACTTTCAATCTCAACGCGAGGTAAGCATGAGTTCCGCGAATCCAATGTCATATGTTTTACTGAGACGTGGCTTAACATACCCGACAGTGCAGTTGACATTGATAATTTTACTCTTAGCAGGGCGGATCGTTCTCACAACTCCAGAAAATCTAAGGGAGGTGGTGTTTGTCTTTATTTTAATAATAACTGGTGCAATAATTACGTTGTAAAGGAGAAGTTCTGCTGTGAGGATATTGAATTACTGACCGTCGGACTGCGGCCATATTACCTTCCCCGGGAATTTGGCCAGTC
>KN885069.1:42077-56555 GCA_000934455.1 Apostichopus parvimensis | reverse complement strand
TACACAAGTCTCACAAATGTATAAATGAACTAACTTTATATCATAAGTATATACAGTATGCAAGGCAATAATTACACACCTGTTCATTTTGAATCATACCCTTTTTTTTTCATTCCTCTCTCTACCTCTCTGTTTGACCAACAGAAGCACCAAATGCTACCACTCTCAAGATCTGTCGGATGGACAAAAGCTCGGGCAGTGCGAGAGGAGGGGACGAGGTGTACCTCCTCTGTGACAAGGTCCAGAAGGATGACATCGAGGTTCGTTTCTTTGAAGTCAACTCCAAGGGAGACCTTACCTGGGACAGGAGTGCAGATTTTGGTCCTACAGATGTTCATAGACAGGTAAGAAATGTATCTTCTCTTTACAGTGCTTCCTCTGGTTTTACTAACGAGGAGAGGGGTGGGAGAGGGGTCGGGAGGGAATGCAGGGGATAAGATCGGGTATATGATGCAAATGCAACCAGCTGTATTAACATAAATACTCAGCGCTTATATCATGTTACCTCTGTGAGGAAATTTCAGATGTTTTCCGTCAAATTCTTTCCCACATAATTTGTCATATTGTGATATCTCTGATTGTGTTCTACCCCCTACAGTACGCCATCGTGTTTCGGACACCAGTTTATCGAGACGGCAACATTGAGAAACCGGTGTCGGTACAGGTGCAACTGAGGCGCAAATCAGACAATGAAGTCAGCGACCCAAAACCTTTCACTTACCATCCACCCATCCAAGGTACACTTCTTTTTCCCTCTCACACACATTTACCATATAAAAGTATACTTCCTGTGGACATATTTGCAAAACTTTGCCCCTCTTCTTTCATTGTTGGTTCAGATTCTTTGTCATCCATCGTAACCTATGCAGTCAAGTTGGCATATATGTGTGCATGTATGTGTGTATATGACGCCCTAGCTTGTAAACATAAACAACTCAAGAAGGAAATATGTGATTGATGTCATACTTGCTTAATATGTTGGTCAGGGTCAGTAAATGATCCCTATTGTGTTTGGTAGGGCTATCTTGCATGTTGATGAGTGGGTGGTCCTGATTCAAGGGGACTGGGGTTGAGAGCGGATCAGTCGTTCGGTAGTTTGGTTTTCTAGCCCAGGTTCTTTCCTGGGTGACTTTTCTTAAGAAGTATATACTTGGATAATACAATGTAAGTACAGTTTATAGATACAGTACATGCTTATGTGATCATAAACTTTGACCTCATTAGTATTCATGCATGTATCTGTTTTTATACGATGTCACTAGACTTTGTCAACATGATAACTGATTCCTGGTACCTTCCTTTGATGTGTTGCTGCATTAGTCAATACAGAATCCCTCTTCAGTTTGGGGTGCACAAGTTAATGAATATTATTAACATATTTGTCCTACCACACTATGAATATGTTGGGCATGGGGACCACTCATCGTTTTCTTCATCTGGTTTATATTTGCAGACAGGGAAGGTATCTTGCGTAAGAGAGCCAAGAGGCTGCCAAACTTTGATCAGGGAGCTGGGCCAGGAAGTGATGGAGGTGGAGGTGGTATGTGGTTTCTCTCTTTGTTTTTTTGTTTGGTGTTGGGGGGCTAAGAGGGGGGGGCTTGTTTATTGCCACCCAGTGTTAAATAGCACAATAGCTTGATGACGTCATCTATGCCTAAAAATACGTACCCAAAAGGTCAATTGAGATACCATACATTTTTTATGATGTTTGATTTGTTTAGATCAAATGTCATTTGTGAGATTCAAATTCTTAGTACCTTGTTAACATGATAACTTGAAAAGTAAAGCTAGGATAAATTTTGTAGTTGATATATGTAGGTCTACCTTACTACAAATATATTGTTTGTTAATAATAGTCAATCCTTGAACATCTTGACCACAGTCCCACTCAATATAATTGTCCTCTTGAAGGGTAGCAAGGAATAACAAAGCCTTCTGGCTGTCAATTTTTCCATTTTGATTATTCTCTACATTCAATTTGGTTTCCATGGTACCAGGTGGTCTCAACCTACAAGGATTCCCCTTTTCAACAAGAATGCCTCCTGGCAGCTATACCAGCAACGGACTGCAGCTGAACAATGGTATGGGAATGCAGAGGAACCCCACCCCCCAGATTCCACAGTCTTCCCAACCAGTGGTGACACATCCAGAAATGATACCAGGTATTAACCACTTGCAGCAACGACAACAACAACAGCATCACCCTATCATTGAACAGCCCCAACAGATGTTTATGCAAGTGCAACAGCATCAACAGCCACATCAACATCAGATTCAACAGCAACAACAACAACATCAGATTCAACAGAATGGTGAGATTGCTTAAATTAATAATTTCTGATACAAAACATCTGATGGAAGCTTCTAGTTGTGGTAGTGTCTTGTAGTGAAGGCATCTTGGTGATGGTACCATCTAGTGGTGGTGACATCTAGTGGTGGTCGCATCTAGTGGTAGGAGTATCATAGTGGTAGTAAAATCTCCAGTATTGTAGCATACAGTGATAGTTGCATCTAGTGGTAGGAGTATCTCAGTGGTAGTAAAATCTCCAGTATTGTAGCTTCTATTGGTGGTGACATCTAGTGGTGGTCGCATCTAGTGGTAGGAGCATCTTAGTGGTAGTAAAAGCTCCAGTATTGTAGCATCCAGTCGTGTAAGCGTCCAGTGGCAGTAGCATCTACTGTTTGAAACTAGCAGTGGTAGCATCAAGTGTTGGTCATCTACACTTCTTACTGGTATGAACCATTGGGAAGCTGCATATTGCATTGAATTCACCACAATCTCTAGGGGAAAAAGTACATTCTCATAACATTTTGTATCACAAAGATATGAATTTTTCAGGTATTTTGATTATTTTCTAAAGGCATCTGGCAACAGCAGAATGGATAATGTCATCAGGGCATTCCAGCTGAAAAATTCACATATTTTTAGTTGTTGGAATTTGTCGATCATTTATCCACAGACCGAAAGAATGTTCAACAAAAGTGATACATTTTGATGAAATTCTAAGTAAAGAGAACTTTGCATGCTAATCAGGTTTCAAGGAAATGACATTAAAAACAGTACGTTGTATGTTTATGTTTAGCCCCTCAAAAGAGAAAAGAATATTAACAAATATGACAAAATACTGTGAGGTTGATAGTGAACTGCATAGCTTTTGTTTGTTTTCATTGCACCAGGCATAAATGGAGTAGTGATGAACGGAGTATCCTCTGACATGCAGGCGAGAGGAACTCACAGAGGCCAAATCCAAATCAAGCCGGAACCAGAGGATTCAGACGGTAAGTGGAGTTGAAACTATAGAATATCTGGTGCTTCTTCTTCCACTCGTTCCACTCTTTCTTTCACTCTAAAACTTGGAATCTTGAAGTCTCAAATTCCAAACAGATACACATTAAACAGAGGAAGGAAATGTAAGCTTTTCGGCCCAATGGCCCTCCTTTCCTTCATCAGAACGTATTTTACTGCAAGTGAAGAAAATAATTAGACCTTACACTGAGACCTTCCTCAGGGCTGTTATGTTATAACTAGTACATGTCTGTAGCCCAATAGATGGACAAAATACCCTGCATTCCTGAGCAGGCTTCGAAATTCGGCCTATTTTACCGGCTAAATGTCAGTGGATTCCGTCATCTGCCAGTTAAAAATAAATAAAGTGCCTTCCCTTTCCTGCCAGTAGAACATAATTACATGGTAAGTTGATTAATAATCGTCGGTTTAAGAATCGGTATAATGTCCGTATTTTAACGTTAGTCCTGTATGACAGATTATTATCTGTAAGTCCTATATTGCAGCTGATTATCAGCAAATATTAGTGGGCTTATCTAAAATGCCTGTACAGTAACTTGATGTGTATAGTGAATCAGGAAAATGCCAGTGAGACCTTGAATTGAGCCAGTAGATTTTTAGCAAGTGTCCTAAAATATGGAAATTCAGAAATTTCTTTGCCCTATCACAATAAAAGAGGAGAGAAAATTGAAACAGAAGCTCCTTTGATATGGACTTTGTTTTTCTCTCGTGTAATCTGATGTAAACAGATTCATTAGACAGTGTTGAAATTGAAGTTACCAAGAGTGATACTGAGAGGATGGCACTAGCAGGACAGTTTGGAGGACCTGTGTTTGCAGATTCATTCAAGTTTAGGACAGACGAACCAGATTTTGGACTGGACTTTGGGGGGGACATCGTAGCGGACGCTTGCGCCGCTCCGGTGGTGGGTCAGATGATCAGTGGCTACGAATCCGAGGACGAAAGAGTAGACGACGTCGTTACCATCAAGAAGAATCTGAGAGAGAGATCGTCAAACAGAGAGGCAGGAATGAAACCGGATGTAGAGGAAGATTCCAGGACCAGCCAGTCAGTTCAGACAGGTATTAAACCCTTTAAGATCATCAGCACTGTATCAAATATTAATGGCGACGCAGACTTAACACGTCGTCATTATGCCATGTGAGAGTGATTACTGTAACAGCTATCAGAAAGGAGTAAGAAATGATCTATTGGACTGGGAAGATTTCAGAGGTTTAATGTTGTTCCTTGACACCCTAAGTATGACATCATAAATTCACATCATGTGCTTCAAGGCATTAACAGTTTTCTTCATTTAGGACACGATACCAAACGTTTTGAAGTTTTTAACCTGACCGATTGATGGCACAGGTTTCAGTGTCATCTTTTAACATGCTACCTTGAAAATATGAAAAAAAGGGGAGGGGGAGGGGCAGCCGGAAGGTTTCTGATTCTAGTGACACTCTCTTTGTATAATCTTGTCTTCCTTTTAACTTTTAGATGATTTTGAAGTAGATTACGAAGCCAAAGTCTGGGAGTTTGCTGATGTGTTTTCTCGATGTCTCCAAGAATATGGCAGAACTGGAGATGTAAGGATATTGGTCCAGGCACAGAGCCAGCTTTGTTTAGAGTATGATGAGAACGGTGATACGTAAGTGACCTGCACCACTGAATATTCATGACCATGGCTTATACTACACTTTACTATCACAGCTAGGCTTAATTGAAATGACACACTTTGCTATGCATTTATCCTTCACAAACAAGAACATTTTCCTTGCATGTTAACCAGCCAGTTTGCACTATATCCCAGTGCTAATACCGCAATGTACTGCACTCTCATATCATGCTTCAAAGCACTCTTAATGACAGTATGAACAGTTCCTAACCACCCTTTTCTTGATAGAGGCATGATATTCATACTGCTCATACTGTCAGTACAAGTGCTTTGAAGCATCACATGAAAGTACCTAATGGAAAAAATTGCCCCAATGGGATCGGACTGCTCCACTCTCCTGACTGTTAATACGTACTTCTGTGACCTAAGTTACGAGTAGTGAATATTCATGACCATGTCTAATACTGATGAATATGCATTGTTCTCATTAGGCCTCTTCACCTGTCAGTAATTCACAAACAACCAGAAGCCTTACAGGCTATCCTTGATGTTGTCACTACAACTGAAAGTCAAAGCATTGTCAACCAGAAAAATAAATTGTTTCAGGTAAGTCGTTTATACCTTGTGGGGGTTACTGTTTGAAAAAAGACTGAGGTCCATGGGTAATAAATTATTCCATTGCTGTAACTCTCTTCATGGGCCAGAGGGGAGGGAAACAGAAGTTGGAACAAATAACAAATATCACTTTAGCTAGATTCAAGCAATGTACAAAGTTGGGTGCTGAAACTCAGGGTCTTGAGGGTGTGCATTATCCTCACTGGTGCATGATTGTGGGCCCATCTTTTGTTTCAGTGACCGGAAAGAAAACGTAAGTGGGCAGGATTTGGTCCCTGGGCCACCCTATTGAGAACCCCTGGCCTATATTTTACCATATATACCATGGATAAAGGTTAAAGGGAGTGGAAACTTGTTTATTGAGGATCTCCAACAATAGGTATCTGTTGTATTCTCTTCATTTTCAAGGAGAGGAGTTGGGTTTTCATGTTTGTGGAAGAATATTCCTGGAATTAATGGTCTGATTTCTTGAAGCATGTATGATTTATGAGAGGCGATTCACGATCAATAATAGTAATTATATTAATGTTTGGAAAAACTGCAGCAAAAAATTGCAGCGAAACTGAAAATTTGGGAAGTAAAACCCTGGATGTCACATTCCATTTTACAGACTCCCCTTCATCTTGCCGTCATCACCGAGCAAGTGGAGATGGTGAGGTCACTCATGAAATGCGGAGCAGACCCGAACATCCTTGACCAGAACGGCTACAATGCTCTCCACCACGCCGTGGATGCAGGCGTCGATAACGCCATAGCAACCTTGATTGAGGGACCACCAACCGGAAACACCACTGTTCCCCTTATTAAAGTCAACCCAGACTCTTTAAACTTAGACGGTAAGAAATGTCGGATGGGGGACGGGGTCGGGGGTGAGGAGAATGATGTTTCAATGTCATTGTTGGTATTATCATTGCTTTGAAGTCTTGACATCTTGGCTTCAGGTATTGAATTTTTGACTTTTTTTTTTTTTAGATATAAATGTATTCTTTAAACTTTTGTAAGAATTCTTACGAGAATAAATTACTATTTTACATTTGGAATAGCAATTTTGGAAGCTTAAAACATTTGGTTGTTATAAAATACTCTGCAAATTTAATGGTTCTGTTTACTAAACAACGCTATGTGTCTTTCCATATGTGTGGCAATATATCCAAGTTGTGTAGCAGCTTGCTGTATGGTGGTAGCCGATAGATTTTATTCATATATAAAAAAAAAA
The DNA here is from genome assembly GCA_000934455.1 of Apostichopus parvimensis. NCBI lineage: Eukaryota > Metazoa > Echinodermata > Holothuroidea > Aspidochirotida > Stichopodidae > Apostichopus > Apostichopus parvimensis. Next base: position 49,820 of record KN885069.1, on the reverse strand, counting down.
TGTTTGAAAATATTTTTGTCACTGGTTTTAATTTGCAATATTTTTTACCTTTCTCCATTATGATAGGTTACTCTGCCTTGCACATGGCTGTGGAGAAGAAAAGAACTTCTTCTGTAAGAGCTCTGGTAAAGAGTGGAGCCAACAAAGACATTCCTGTGAGTAAAAACAAATTCGGGGAATAGAGTATCCTGGACTCTTTAATACTTTCTCAGATTCACTTTGCCATTCATTCACTTGCCTTCACTGGGAGGTGGGAGAGGGGGGGGGGTAGAAGGAGATTGCCTTCACTGGGAGAAGGGAGGAGGGAGATGGGGAAGTAGGAGATAGGGTTGAGTTTTATACTTTACATATATATTTATTTTTTGCTTTTGGTGAATTTTACATAACTATTAGTGATCATCAGTTGTAGGTGAGAGGTAAAGGGGAGTGCTATGGTTTAATGAGCCAGGGAACTCACATAATTAAAATGATGAGAGGTAAAGGGTAGTGCTATGGTTTAATGAGCCAGGGAACTCACATAATTAAAATGATGAGAGGTAAAGGGTAGTGCTATGGTGTAATAAGCCAGGGAACTCACATAATTAAAATGATGATGATGCAGTATGAGTATGATATTAAATATATCAATATAACCATATTTAGCCTGGACCAAGATATTAATTGTTTTCTTTAGACACGGCAAAAAAAGGGGGTATTTTGGTCAATGAAACATTCTGTTTCTTAATTAGTTTATGTTTCCTTTCATATTTTTGGAAAGTCACTTTCTGTTTCAAAGCGTGAAATATAAGTGTCATAACTTTTTCCTCTCTGAATTCTCCCCTCATCAATAGGATGGAAAGAGCGGGCGTGCTCCTCTTCACTACGCAGTCTTAGCTGAAGATTTCAATATGCTGAGTTACCTGGTAGCTGACGCCAGAGCTAACATCGAGGTTGAAGACTTTGTCGGGAACACACCCCTCCATCTTGCCAGCGCCTACGACCTGAGCGCCGTGGCCGCTCTCCTGATCGCCGCCGGGTCCAACCCCGACGTCAGGAATTGTGACGGCAATGGCGAGTCGGACATCGACGAGGGGTTTGACGTTAGCGAAGAGGAAGAAGGAGACAGAACAGGATCATCAGCTCTGGATTTTGCACAAAGTGATAAGGTACGATTGTGTTCGTTATTTCTTACTCTCTTTGTTTGTTTATTCTTGACAAGCAGGCCCCCCCTTTTGATAATATTGTAGGAAATGCTTTAATAACATTACGTTGCTTCTTTCCATTATGCATAATTTCCAATTCAGTTTTAAGTTCATCTACTTACATACACAAAAAAATTTTCTCTTGAAATCCCTTCCCTGCCAGTCTCCGAGTTGTATCGAATGAAGCTGGGGTTTGATCCTTGGTTAAGTGGTGTGCAAGATACAGCGTCTTCTGAATGGTGCCCCAAACAAAGAAATGTCTTTAATAGGTATCGTCACCCACTAAGGGGCTAATAGCTCAATTGGTATAGGTCATAGTTCTGAACCCTGGGGACACTGGTTCGAACCCCATTCCAGCCAAAATTTATTTTGCTCTTTTCCAAAACGAGAAGACAAGATTTAAATTCCTGTTCAGGGACCGATAAAAAGAAGGAACTCATTTATACTTTTGAGGCCATGTTTTTGATATCTACAGATGAGACAGATTCTCAGAGGGGAAAAGTACATGCCAAGAGTTCCTTCATCGAGTTTGGCAGACACCAGGAGCAAGTCAAACCGCGAGAGTTATCGTTCTGCAATGTCAACGGCAGCATCCACAGATAACAGCACGTTCCTCTTCGAGAGGCTCAGAATCGAAACCCAGCTCAGGCACCCGCCAGAATCGAAGCAAAGTATGTCGACGGTTGTCTCTCTACTTTCTTGGAAATGTGTTTTTAAGTGATGAATGGACAACTTTTTTTTTTCAGACATGTGATAAATATTGAAATATTGTGATCAACATTCTATGAGAAGAGGAGAAAGTTGCGTGTATAAAAATAATGTTTTTTGGTTGCAAGAAGATATGTGGGTAGAATATATTTTGTCTCAAAGAGTTGAAATTACTTTGAAGGGAGCACATTGAGAGAAGATGGAAGGGAAATTAGTAACCAAGAAATTTGAATATTACATGAAAGTGGAAGTTTTATTTCAGAAATAAACAACCTTTAAGTGTCCTCTCTCTTGCATCTTAGTTGTCTTTCTATAAATAAAACTGGAACTAAAGTCAATTCCCCAAACTCCACAGTTCTTCTTTTCCCAAATTGTGTCAACATTTTCCAAATTGCTTCTTTATGCTCAGTTTTTGTCTGGGTGATTTGGAATTCTTTGACATGGATGAGTTGAAAGATTGTAAGCATAGAGAATGTCGACTGAAGTCCCAATTTCTATGAATTAATAGAAAATGTGACTTTTCTTGAAGATTTCAAAGCATGCAGTGTACATTTAATGGGGTTTTATGAGGTAATAATGTTAGTCTGTGTAGGGTGTTCCTGAATTGTATGTACGACAATTGATGAACATGATACTAAACACTAAGATGCTTCATGCACGTCTCATGTCAAAAAAAGAGAAAAAGTGAACCTCAAATCTTGTCATTGATGACTTAGCTTCGTAGTCATTGTGAATGAGAACGACTCCAGCGATCAGCCAATGTCTTGCTATTTTAATACTTTTTCTTCTCTTCAACAAATATGCTAACGTTCTATCACTCTTAACGGTTTGTCATCTTCAGGTGACATTCTCCTCCTGCCTCAAGCCCACATGAAATCTCTGGTGAGTCGGTTGGACATTGCCCATCCTCTCGCAAAGGACTGGAGAGCCGTCGCTGACCGTCTGGGCATGGGCAACATGATTAACCACTTGAGAATGTTTGCAAGTCCCACACAGGTCTTGTTGGATCAGTACGCTGTGAGTAGTAATATTGAACCAAATATTCCATCGCCGATCTGCACTTTTAAATGCGGTACATTTTACAGCCTTCCACTGATTCAATGAATACTGGAAGTGTTCTGTTAAATGTGTAGAATTCAGGCATTTAATATTAAGGTTTTCCAGATTTGGTCTTTTATTGCATATCTAGCTCTCACTTTCTCTCTTTCTTCTTCATGTGTAGTTTCTACTTTGTTGATAGAATTGGTTATGCTTTATTTTTATTCTGAGATTTGTGTCTCTGCAAGATACATTTAACAAAGTTTCAGTAATACTATAGTTTTTTTCAAAAATCATTTTTTCCTTTTCAGTTGGTCTTGGGGTGGAGAGAGGTCATGGCAATAGAATGTGCAGAGAGAAAGACAAACTGTTGTGGCATAAATAATGTCTGATGTAGAATAAAAAAATCTGTTCACAAACTGCTTATCTGCTGATGAAAGCCTGTGTAGGTTAAAGATGTTACAGTTAGAGGACCTCATGCAGTTAGCCTCTGAAGAAGAAAGTCAGGCCTTTTAAATTTTAGAAATAGAAGAAGCCTAAAGGGCAACCATTAAACTAGTAAGAGGAAGCTCAATGAAATGCTGCAAGCTGGCCTGGTTGTAATAATGCCCATTCTGAAATGATTCAGTGACAACTACATAACCTCACAAGGACCTTAAAGTTGAAATATTTCATTCTATCTCTCTCTCTCTCTTCCTTGCAGTTGATGGATGGTACCTTGGCAGAGTTGCATGAAGTGATGGAGGATTTGGGAAGGAAAGATGCAATTAATATTTTAAATGAAGCCTTCAGTCATATGAAAATTGGTGAGTCAAATATATTGTTGAAGGTATATAGAATGCTCCTGGAATCTGACTTTGATACCCCCAGGTCAGATAGTGATGATAAATGGTTGCGAATTTCTAGGCTTGGGTGGAAGGGGGGGGGTGGGGGAAATGGAGGGTTTAGAAAGAGGGAGGGGAGGAAGAGGGATTCATTCTATGCATATTATAGATATAATGCTTGAGAACTAATTATTCTTATAAAATGTGAATGTTTTCTTTCCGTTGTCTACCATTGCAGATTTGATTTGGTTTCATATGGCTTTCAGGAGACACTAAATGTATATGTACCTATACCTATACTAGGTTATATACCTATTATAGGTTATATACCTATTATAGGTTAAATGTGATTGAGTAGATTCAAACAAATATAATGTATGGAAGTGGGAAACAGTAGTAAGGTCACTCGTGACAAAACCACGAAAGGAATCACGAATTGGATCTGATCCTCACAAACGGTTATGAGTTGTTCCCAATTTCCTGGACTTTTCTCTTCTTTCATTAAATTGAGAAGATTTCTAGCAGGTTTTAACATAGAGTCAACAGAGAGTCTCAGGAAAAAAAATTGAAGATGGGGGATGGGGGTGGGGGGGGGGAATTGGTGGGTAAAAAGGGGAAAGGAGAATGTCAGTTGGGTAGGAGTGGGATATGACATGGAGGGAAACCTGGAATGATATATGTGACTTTTCAGAAATGTTCATTTTGATGGTATTGACTGTCGTTGTTTTGTTTTGTCCCAAACAGCTTTCAGTATCGTTTTTGTTTTCTTTTACAGGTGACAGAGGTGGCGATGCCTTGGATAACAGACCGTCCCAACTAGCCGTGTAATGGTTGGTTGGTGTGTATCACTGATGGAGGAGTAAACCTCGTTTTTTAAATTAACCCATTTAACCACATTGGTAGAACAGGATGGAAAATTGTATTATTCTTTGTATCCATTACGATAGGTACCTTGTATTTTTTTTTTGGTTAATATTATATTATATTTTAGTATTACTGGTTTCGATATCCTGCTGAAATGCCTACATACAGGACACAGTTTTAGTGTACAGTTAAAATGGCATGGTAACTTAATACCTTGAAAGACATGAATCTTTCTAATGCCAAACTAAGGTCAATCAAGACTCATCATCGCTGTACATATAGAAGAAGGAGTAACGTCATCATCTCTTGAAGGATGACTTTAATAGCAGCTTTTCTTCCGTTTTGGTCAACAATTTTTCCAAATCCATGGATTATTGATCAATTTGACCAAATCTGAAGTATGTTTAAAATCGAGACTTGATTGCAATTGATCAAAGTAACAAACCACTGCAATAGATTTGTTCTACAAAGAGTGAAGATTATTGAGTGAGAAAACTAACCAATTGGTTGCAAAGATGTCACTACTCAGTTAAAAATTGTGTCTTTCTTGTTTTTTCTGTCAAACAGGTGTGAATTTCAATTGCAGAACATTTCCTCGTATTATCATCTTTTGTAAAAACAAATATGAAATTTCTTTGTTCTATGAAAGTTACCTGGTTTGTCCTAAAAAAAAAAATCCTAAACAAAAGTGTCAGCAACTCGTCAACATCTCTTTTTTTCTTTATTTTTCTTGAAAACCCTTCCATTTGCCATGTGAGTCAATTTTTTGGATGTATTTTCAGTTTACACATGATGAAAAAACTTGACATGTTTTTGGATATCAGGAAGTTTTGAGTATTTCTTGATAACAAATCATCATGCCCCTTTTAAAATTTTCTTATTTTGGTTTTGTAATTTCTTGTATAGAGTTTCATAAGTTTGGAGAATGATTTAGTTTCTCAGTTTTTACCCGTCAATGCCTTTAAGGGGTCTCTGCAAAATTCAAACGCCACATCCAGGACGCAGAGGCTCACCGTATCAAACTCAATAGCGTGAGCTGAAAGCTGATCATTTATCTTCAGAAATCTCTGTGGGTGACTGTGTGATGTCATTGAGAATATTCATATGTCAATGGACATAGTTCATTGCCGTTGTGGATGTGGCGTTTGAGTTTTGCAGTGGCCCCTTTACCCAACAATAGAGAAAACTGTTTCACATTTTTATGCTGTGAAGTTTGAACTATATATTTGTTTATCAGAAGCCAATAATAAAATAAACATTAAAGCTTCCTAATAAAATATGGTTGTAAGTGAACAAAAACAACTTTCCTTCTCTTTGAGAGGATTCTAAAAAATTTACAGCAAACTTTGACATTTGCCAAGAAATGATATTTGTGATAATAATTTACCTTTCCCTTTGTGTTATTACATTCTCTGTAATGGTGAGAGACCTCTAAAGGTTCAGTAAGCATAACCAGGCTCTTTGCCTCGGGTTACATCACCTATGTTTTAAAAAACCTGTTAAAACAATTTTGAAGGGGGTGGGGGGGGGGGTTGGGGGAATCAGTGTTTCATCGTGAGACCTCATTTGATATATTTAGCGATTTATACACGGATTAAAAGTAAAGTACAGCTTTGTAGAAAGCTTGAAATAGTCTACATATTTATGTTGGGATTTGGCTCAGAGATTGTTTAGGACTAACCTCATCGAACGAAAGGGAAATATGGTTAACCCTTGCTAGTTTTTTACCCGAAAAAAACGGCGTTTTTCCTAGTATCATGTGATCTACAAAATAACCATAGCTGTCTTCCCTACCATACTCCAGCGGAAGTCAACACAATCAATTCACACGATAAGTATTTTTCCGGGTATAAACCAAGCGAGGGCTAACCAGGTTGAACTCGTAATGACTGTAAGCATTTCTCGTTTGTAACTTTTAGAGCACAGAACAATTCCTGTACACAAAATAGAAGTCTTTCTATTCCATGCGTTGTTTCGTATGGTTTCAGAACAACTTGTTGCATAGGTAACTGATATAACTTTTTCGGGGTATTATTAAAAAAAAATAGTACACAATGAATCTCAGAGTGGTTAACATTGATTCTCCAACATTTGAACTAGCTTAGATGAAAGTCATTTTGAGTTTCATATTGATCTATTCAAATCGATTTGTTCATATTTTTATCTCAGCTTTGGGGGATTCTTAGTGTAATTACAGTAGGTTACAACGGACGTTTTATCCTATTGGACTTATCTCTTTGGCACGATGTAAATGCTTAATCTGAACTATCTGGAACAGGATTTATTCGATTTTATAATGATAAAATATTAGAGAGCAAAAACTTTTTGTTGGTAAATGTATGAATGTTATAGGGCAGTCTGATGTTTGTTTCTAGCATGATCTTCATCAGAGACCAGACTGACCAAAAAACAGAGGAAAATGTGCTACATGTCGTCACAGAGTAGTTTAGTTGAAACACAGTGTTCCAGATAACCTGTCAGTGACATAGATTGTTAACTTGTTACTGTTTTAACTTTAGTCTGCCTCTGAAAGATCTTGCTAGAATCAAAGCATCAGGCTCTCTAACTGTTATTGTCTATTATGCATGGGTAATGACAGATAATTAATTAGTGTGAATATTAATACCATCCTCTTTCTCATGTTTCTGCGATAGCCAATGGAATGTCGATCTTAATGCGACTATTATTAGCCCAGCTTATATTGTTCATCTATATACCTTACACCATCGAGTAATTACATGGGTGAGAGTAAGAATAAATGTACATAGTAACATAAACTTCAAAAGAGTTATGATTTGGAAAGCATTTAAACTATCATCATTGCAAGGTTTAATTCAAATTTAGTGTAATAGCGTGGGATAAAAAGTTAAATTTTCATTTTTTTTTTGTGTTGGTTTTTCCATTTTTCATTCACACATGAAAAGTACTGGTGATGATGTTTCACGGCGTGTACATAAACAGTCAAGGTTAGAAGTTTCCTTCAGAGAAGTAAAAATATGTAAATAAATGATTACAAAAGCTAAAGATTTGTCCATCTCATCAGTCCATCTCAAGTGATTTTTGTTTTCGTAGTAGATTTCTCCCAGAAGATTTTGTATGTTCATGACCTTAATATCCATTGGCTATTT
>KN885069.1:24878-42027 GCA_000934455.1 Apostichopus parvimensis | reverse complement strand
GTGTAATGGTTGGTTGGTGTGTATCACTGATGGAGGAGTAAACCTCGTTTTTTAAATTAACCCATTTAACCACATTGGTAGAACAGGATGGAAAATTGTATTATTCTTTGTATCCATTACGATAGGTACCTTGTATTTTTTTTTTGGTTAATATTATATTATATTTTAGTATTACTGGTTTCGATATCCTGCTGAAATGCCTACATACAGGACACAGTTTTAGTGTACAGTTAAAATGGCATGGTAACTTAATACCTTGAAAGACATGAATCTTTCTAATGCCAAACTAAGGTCAATCAAGACTCATCATCGCTGTACATATAGAAGAAGGAGTAACGTCATCATCTCTTGAAGGATGACTTTAATAGCAGCTTTTCTTCCGTTTTGGTCAACAATTTTTCCAAATCCATGGATTATTGATCAATTTGACCAAATCTGAAGTATGTTTAAAATCGAGACTTGATTGCAATTGATCAAAGTAACAAACCACTCCAATAGATTTGTTCTACAAAGAGTGAAGATTATTGAGTGAGAAAACTAACCAATTGGTTGCAAAGATGTCACTACTCAGTTAAAAATTGTGTCTTTCTTGTTTTTTCTGTCAAACAGGTGTGAATTTCAATTGCAGAACATTTCCTCGTATTATCATCTTTTGTAAAAACAAATATGAAATTTCTTTGTTCTATGAAAGTTTCCTGGTTTGTCCTAAAAAAAAAAATCCTAAACAAAAGTGTCAGCAACTCGTCAACATCTCTTTTTTTCTTTATTTTTCTTGAAAACCCTTCCATTTGCCATGTGAGTCAATTTTTTGGATGTATTTTCAGTTTACACATGATGAAAAAACTTGACATGTTTTTGGATATCAGGAAGTTTTGAGTATTTCTTGATAACAAATCATCATGCCTCTTTTAAAATTTTCTTATTTTGGTTTTGTAATTTCTTGTATAGAGTTTCCTAAGTTTGGAGAATGATTTAGTTTCTCAGTTTTTACCCGTCAATGCCTTTAAGGGGTCTCTGAAAAATTCAAACGCCACATCCAGGACGCAGAGGCTCACCTTATCAAACTCAATAGCGTGAGCTGAAAGCTGATCATTTATCTTCAGAAATCTCTGTGGGTGACTGTGTGATGTCATTGTGAATATTCATATGTCAATGGACATAGTTCAGTTCCGTTGTGGACGTGGCGATTGTGGACGTGACGTTTGAGTGGGCGTTGTGGACGTGACGTTTGAGTTTTGCAGCGGCCCCTTTACCCAACAATAGAGAAAACTGTTTCACATTTTTATGCTGTGAAGTTTGAACTATATATTTGTTTATCAGAAGCCAATAATAAAATAAACATTAAAGCTTTCTAATAAAATATGGTTGCAAGTGAACAAAAACAAACTTTCCTTCTCTTTGAGAGGATTCTAAAAAAATTTACAGCAAACTTTGACATTTGCCAAGAAATGATTTTTGTGATAATAATTTACCTTTCCCTTTGTGTTATTACATTCTCTGTAATGGTGAGAGACCTCTAAAGGTTCAGTAAGTATAACCAGGCTCTTTGCCTCGGGTTACATCACCTATGTTTTAAAAAACCTGTTAAAACAATTTTGAAGGGGGTGGGGGGGGGGTTGGGGGAATCAGTGTTTCATCGTGAGACCTCATTTGATATATTTAGCGATTTATACACGGATTAAAAGTAAAGTACAGCTTTGTAGAAAGCTTGAAATAGTCTACATATTTATGTTGGGATTTGGCTCAGAGATTGTTTAGGACTAACCTCATCGAACGAAAGGGAAATATGGTTAACCCTTGCTAGTTTTTTACCCGGAAAAAAACGGCGTTTTTCCTAGTATCATGTGATCTACAAAATAACCATAGCTGTCTTCCCTACCATACTCCAGCGGAAGTCAACACAATCAATTCAAACGATAAGTATTTTTCCGGGTATAAACCAAGCGAGGGCTAACCAGGTTGAACTCGTAATGACTGTAAGCATTTCTCGTTTGTAACTTTTAGAGCACAGAACAATTCCTGTACACAAAATAGAAGTCTTTCTATTCCATGCGATGTTTCGTATGGTTTCAGAACATCTTGTTGCATAGGTAACTGATACAACTTTTTCGGGGTATTATTAAAAAAAAATAGTACACAATGAATCTCAGAGTGGTTAACATTGATTCTCCAACATTTGAACTAGCTTAGATGAAAGTCATTTTGAGTTTCATATTGATCTATTCAAATCGATTTGTTCATATTTTTATCTCAGCTTTGGGAGATTCTTAGTGTAATTACAGTAGGTTACAACGGACGTTTTATCCTATTGGATTTATCTCTTTGGCACGATGTAAATGCTTAATCTGAACTATCTGGAACAGGATTTATTCGATTTTATAATGATAAAATATTAGAGAGCAAAAACTTTTTGTTGGAAAATGTATGAATGTTATAGGGCAGTCTGATGTTTGTTTCTAGCATGATCTTCATCAGAGACCAGACTGACCAAAAAACAGAGGAAAATGTGCTGCATGTCGTCACAGAGTAGTTTAGTTGAAACACAGTGTTCCAGATAACCTGTCAGTGACATAGATTGTTAACTTGTTACTGTTTTAACTTTAGTCTGCTTCTGAAAGATCTTGCTAGAATCAAAGCATCAGGCTCTCTAACTGTTATTGTCTGTTATGCATGGGTAATGACAGATAATTAATTAGTGTGAATATTAATACCATCCTCTTTCTCATGTTTCTGCGATAGCCAATGGAATGTCGATCTTAATGCGACTATTATTAGCCCAGCTTATATTGTTCATCTATATACCTTACACCATCGAGTAATTACATGGGTGAGAGTAAGAATAAATGTACATAGTAACATAAACTTCAAAAGAGTTATGATTTGGAAAGCATTTAAACTATCATCATTGCAAGGTTTAATTCAAATTTAGTGTAATAGCGTGGGATAAAAAGTTAAATTTTCATTTTTTTTTTGTGTTGGTTTTTCCATTTTTCATTCACACATGAAAAGTACTGGTGATGATGTTTCACGGCGTGTACATAAACAGTCAAGGTTAGAAGTTTCCTTCAGAGAAGTAAAAATATGTAAATAAATGATTACAAAAGCTAAAGATTTGTCCATCTCATCAGTCCATCTCAAGTGATTTTTGTTTTCGTAGTAGATTTCTCCCAGAAGATTTTGTATGTTCATGACCTTAATATCCATTGGCTATTTAACTAACCCCACATCATGCCACCACTTCTTCCCCTTCCTCACATACTGTACAGCTTCACCTGCCCTTTCCACTCCTTGCCTTTCCCTATCCTCTCCCTACCCCCCCCCACCCCCTCTCTGCCATTCCGCTGAGATATTGTGATGTCAACCGGTCACTTCAGTATACATGCTTGCGTTGCTAACACTGATGTTTGAAAGGAAATCCATCGGTCTTCATAAGTCAGCTTTACTGCCAGAATTACAAAAAAAAATTCTCTCTCCTTTCACTTTGGAAAATATGTGGCTGGAAATAATGGCACATTTATGGAAGTAATAGACACAAAAAATGGAGTATAACGAACGAAACATGTTTTTGTTACTACAAGCAAGATGTATTTCTTTTCACCATGTAGGGACTTGTAAAATATGCTAAATTCTAACCTGAGAATATTGTTTATTTCTGTTATAGATTTCATCTGTACATCTTGTCTTAGAATAAACTTAATTCTTAAACCTAATAGTGTATTTCTTTGTTAACCCTGACAGTGTTTATTGCAGATAAAAGATATTTTGAATACTTCAGTAAACCATACAAGATAATAGGGTCATTCCATAAACTAAGGGTCCAACAGTGTGCCATCTCTCATACCAAGAAAGTGCCCATTAGCCATAAACTGCAGCCCTTAATCCATCCTCTTGGCCATACCATGGGTGTCCAGTTGTCCTATCTAACTGATGAGTCATAATTCTTGCTCCCCACATTGAAAATTTTTGTTTGGTAAGTTTACTTTGGATCAAACAGATTAAACATTCTACCAAGAGGACCCAGAAAGCTGCTGCTGAATAGGCCGACATGAACAGAAGATGTATTACTGGGTGCACAGTATAAGAGGGACAACCATGGCCAGAAAGGACCTTTCATTTTTATGCAATGAGGGTGCACAGTATAAGAAGAACAACCATGGCCAGATAGGACCTTTCATTTTTATGCAATGAGGGTGCACAGTATAAGAAGGACAACCATGATGACCAGATAGGACCTTTCATTTTTATGCAATGACCCATTGGTATTATTTATATGGAACCCGTTATCATATATTTCCAGTGGCATATGCTTCCTGCAATATGCTTAGTTTCTATAATACACATTTCTGAATGATGGAACATGCAGCTGGTATATTCCAAATCTTTAAGCCAAACTGCTTGTTTTTAATTTACATTTCAACTTTAATAACATGCCAGCATTAAAACAGGAATGTAAATACTGTGTACTGCCTTAAACACTACTTAAACACTAGTATATGTTACATTTTCAATTTAAAATTATTCTCCTAAAAGCATCCTTTTGGAATGTGAATACTGACAATTGAAGGCCTAATCCTTTTTTTGTTGTATTATATGTTCATGTAAATGAGCACTGCCAAAAAAAGTTATATTTTCAATTTCCAATTATTCAATGGCAATAATATGAAAATGTTAAAGCGGTAGATTTCCTTGGTATGCTTTGTTAAATGTGAGCACTGCCACGACCAAAACATATGTTACTACAAGTATAATTTCAATTTTCAATTATTGTATCACAACATAGTAGATGATTGGTAAACAAGTAGCACTGAGTGCACATATGCAATGAACACTGTTACAACCACAATACCATTTCATCTGCTTTTACAAATTCAAAGGGTAGGAATAGAATAGGAATATAGACACTGTATGTAACAAACACCATTCTCTGAGACACAAAATAACTTTTCATTAATAGCAATATTGATCTGAATTATATACACTCATGTTGTTGTACTCATACTGATATGATGTAGCAGTATCTGTTGTACTCATACTCCTGCTGTTGTACTCATACTCCTGCTGTTGTACTCATACTCCTGCTGTTGTACTCATACTCATGACGTTCTACTCATACTCATACTGTTCTACTCATACTCATGACGTTGTACTCATACTCATGCTGCTGTACTCATACTCCTCTGTTGTATTCATGACGTTCTGCTCATACTCATACTGTTGTACTTGTACTCATGCTGTTGTACTCATACTGTTGTACTCGTTCTCATGATGTTGTACTCGTAGTCATGCTGTTGATTTCATACTCATAACGTTGTACTGGTACTTATACTGTTGTACTAGTACTCATGACATTGCATTTGTATTTATGACGTACTCATACTCATGCTGTCGTACTCGTACTCATGACGTTGTACTCTTACTCATACTGTTGTACTCGTGCTACTAGTCCGACAAACACTTTTCAGTTTTGATCTATTCAGGTTAATTTCATGGAATCTTTGCCATTTAACAGTAACTCCTTGATCACTTTCAAAAATGGATCTGATGTCATCATTGATATTTCTTATAATACTTAAATATGTTGAACTTTCAATTGTAATCTTGAACATGTTTGCAACCAAACTCTGAATATAAACTACCTTTGGTAAAAGTTGATTTTCTATTATAAAAATAAATGATAGTTCGGAGAGAAAAAAATGGAGCAGCAAACTTTGCATGCAATACTCTCAGGCAAAGGTTGTGACCTGTACTCAATACTGTTTGCATAGTGAGGATAACGTTAAGGAACAAACATTGGCTTTGAATTTTATAATTTCTCTGGTAAATCTATGAATCTTTCCATAAATGTTTGAATAACAAGGATGGTGTAGAGAAATACATGGCAAGTTCAATAACCTTTGCTCAAGTTTTGTTTGAATAGTGAATACTGCTAGGAATAACAAGGTTAACCTTGAAGCAATCGTATGAACCATTTTAAAACTGTTTGAAATTAACAAGTGTAGTACAAAGGAAAAGAAAGATGAACCTAAAGATACTCTCTGGCATATATATGAACTCTTGTTTAATACTGTTTGGATAGTGAAGAGAAGCGTGAAGAAAAGTTATATAGTTTATGATCTCTCTAGCAAAGTTGCTAAACTTTATCTACCTAAGGCACAAAAAACAACAGCACCAAATAATAAGTTGACCAGACTTTAGTTATCGATGAACTGTGGTAATGTTATGGAGTTTGTAACTACTGTTTCAAAAGCAAAGGTAATGCAGAATTGAAATGGAAACCTCTCTGATTACTGTTTGAAAAAGAAGAAAGCCCACAAAGGAAAGAAATTTGAAGTAAAAGTAAACATAGTGTCTAAATCACGATTGACTGATAATACTACTGCTGAAATGTGTACATTTCTTAATGTCATGCTGCCGAAGGGAAAACAACCTTTTAAAGCTCTAACTTTATTTCCCAGAGGTTTTTGCTTTCTGGAAGTCAGATGTTCTGCCTCTGGAGCTATAACCTTGTTTTCAAACTACCCGAAAAAGACGTAAGTCACAGACAAACAGAATTTCGAGTTATAACAACCTTCTCAAAACTCTTTCCTTTTCCATAATTTTTAAAATGGCTAGGCAAAATAAATACTGGCCCACTTTTCAGAGCTGTAATTTCATTTTAAGTAATTCATTTTCAAGGTCGAATTAAGTCAGCAACTTCCTGCCTCAATATGTAATGTGACCGATGGATTAATTGATTGATTCAATATATTTTCCACCACCTTTTTTTTTTTTGGCAAATTAATGTTTGATTCCAAATATTGATTAAGTAACTTTAAACCTGACATTTTTGATTGGATATCAGAACTTTCAAAATATAATATACTTTTTAATGCATTATTATTTTGAATAAAGTAAAAACACTTTGAGATTTTTTTGTCTATTAGGAAGAAAGGGAGTGAATGGGAAAGAAAACATAAGAAATAGAAGAAGAATGGTTAACCCTGGGAGAAAGACGTCCTAAAAGATATTTCTGTCACAACATATTGACTAGTTTAGAGGTCTTTCAAATATAACACTCAATAAAATCCTTTCACCCAATGGATGTATTATAATTTTCAACTAGTAAGTCTAGAATTGTATAGCTCTTTGAAAGCAAGGCAAGCAACATAAATTTGAAAAACTTTGTCAGTAATCGCTAAAAAATGAGAAAGAATGTTTCCATCTGGAAGCTCAGTCAATTTCAGTCAAATCAATCAGACACATCACAGGTTGAAAACATAATTTCATATCAAATGATTCTCAAGAAAAAAATGAAAAAAAAAAAAATGTTGTATGCAGAAGAGTGCACATAAAAAGTTGAGTTTTTTAAAACCGAATTCTCAAAAATATTCTCTGTTAAGTTGTAATTTTCTCAAAATATTAATAAAGTACATATTACCCTGGAATCATCTGTATGCTGTTCACACATTTTATTATTAATCAATGATATTAAAACACTCATGAAAGAATACACTCATGGAATAATTGATAAACTAGTGATGACAAGACTGATTCCAAAGAGGGAAAGACAGACACACATACAGACAGACAGATGTAGGAGGGAGGGTTAGCACTCATTCAGATCTTCGTACATCTTATCTATGTCATCTTGAAACTCCTCCGTCAGTTGTGGTCTCTTGTTTTTCAAGGTCGGGGTTAGTAAGTTATTTTCTTGACTGAAAGGTTCTGACACGAGAATGATGTCCTTAACCTATCATCAGAGGAACAGCAAAAACAAACTGAATAGTGATTGACACTCAAATGAGGACAACATTGTTAATCTTCATTTTTTGGGTAAAAACAACAATTTTAAAGGAGATATCTCCAGTGGATGCACAGCAGAATTAAAGTGACTGTGAACCTGAGGATGGAGCTTGAAGCTTTGCTCTGAGAAACAAGGAAGGCTTTCTGTACTCCTTCATTTTAATTACTGAAGAATCGCGAGTCACACATAAAATCACGTAGAGCAAATTGTCGTGTAACGAAAGAGGGTGGAAGTTGGAAGGTGTGGTAGGGAGAAACAGTAAAAGGATAGGAAACTTTCATTAACAAACAAAAGTTGAATTTTATATGTAGCACACATTGCATAAGGTTGGGTCTGTTTAGGAATTTCTTTGCTTAATCTTTGGTAAGAGAATGTTTCTAAATGCCTATAAATTCTAACATTTTTGTGTTAATTCATTCAATCGTGTTGTTTTAGCAAATCAAGTAGATTAACAAAGTTTCATACCTGTTCAAAGCCTTGCAGGCCTTCTTCCTTTCCAAACTGAAGTAATTGATCCAAGAATGCCTTTTTCATCTCCTAGTTAGAAAGGGAAAAACCAGGAGTGATACTTGTTCTTGAATACTGTTTTTTGGTTTTATAATGCAATAATTGCATAAGGGAAGAAAGGGTTCTATTTAGACAATGTACATATCTTGTTTCAATCTTTATTTTTATCCGAACTTCTGAGGGTAACAACTAAGAAATTGCAACCCTCAACAACCACAGCTGTGGATCTGAATGCATCTTTTGCCAAAATTCCCCTCCCTCACTGCTATTTTAGAAACGGGATGGTATAACACTTCCAAGAAGAGTGACGTAGCCACAGAAAACCAACTGATGAAAACGAGATATAAATTCAATCAGATCTATTACCTTTAAACAAGAACCTCTCCCTCACAACAGCTGCCAAGAATAAGTATGCATAACAAGAGAGGAATTGTGAGAGCCTCTTGTCGCTCTTTCTAAAAATACACCACCCCCTCCCCCACCCCCCTTCCACTCAAAGACTCACCTGGGCTGATATATGATAGTATATGGTATCAGCCATCTTAACAAGCTTAGACACAAGAATGTATAACAGAATACACTCCCTTACTTACCTTGTCTTTACAAAGTTCAGCTAGTGTTCCTTCCAGTTTTAATCTTGACACAAGAGAAGGAATTTCATCGGGGTTGGGAACAATAACACCGACGAGGCTTGACTATGGAGAAGGAAGAGAAATTTAGTCCATTAAATATAGGTGGATACTTGAATCAGACGTTTCTGGGAACTATACAGGCACTATTTCATCTACAGCCTCATCATTCTTCCTGTTCTGCAACACCCTCCCTCCCAACAACCTCCCTCCCTCCCAACACCCTCCCTCCCCACACCCTCCCTTCCCTCCCCTCCCCTCCTCCTCCAACATCTATCAGCAAAGAGGTTTTTTTATTGAGAAACTAACTTTGCTACTGAAAATTAACCAAGCCTATAACCAGTTTGTTATGCTCATTTTTATCCTGGGTTCTCAATAGGCCGCTTAGAGGCCAAATTCAACTGGCAAAAAGTTTACAATAGAGCTCGCTAAAAGCATCACCCCCACAGTCTTACACTAGTAGGATAAATGCGGGTCGTAAGGCCTTAGTCTTGAGCACCCTACACTGCTCAATCAAGGTATAGTGAGGTCTTGGTTCCTCACTGGTCCTTTGCTTCAACCAACTTCAACCTCTGGCCCTTTGTAGAAATTTGGGTGAGGTCCCTGGGTCCATAGCATATCAAACTTAAATCTTGTAACTCACTTCTTTCATGAGAGATTAATTGAAAGATTAAAGTCAAATAAATGTACCTGAAAGTAGGAACCATACACAAAGTTTTGCATGACAAATCTGTTTCTTGCATAAACGTTTTCTATCTTCTCCGGGGCGATGAATTCTCCCTGGGACAGCTTGAAGATGTGCTTTCGTCTGTCAATCAGTTGTAAGGCACCGTTCTGTCGAGGAAAGATGAAATGTTCTTCACCAATGAACACAAACTTGGCTGCGAAACGGGGGAGCTCCTTATCAGTCATGCGCCACAAATTATTCAAAATTGAACAACTTGCAATTATGCTAAAATTTCAAATTTTGAAGCAATTTGGTCCACCATGGCTGCTAAAATAAATTCAGGTATATATGTAAACTAACTCTCAGGCCTTGTTCACTTCTAATCCAGTGTTAACCTTTGTTGATCCTATATATTTCCAAATGAGTGGAAACAAAGAGCAGATAAAACTGCTAAAAAGAAAGTGAACGGGAGGGGGGGAGGGGGGGTCAGGTTGGGGGCATGATGGGAGCTCGTCATACTTCTCTAGACATCCCCGAATACTCACTGGTAGCCAACGCCCGATATCACCAGTAGCCAGCCATCCATCTGCATCTTTGGTTTCCTTGGTTTTCTCCTCGTCTTGCCAGTAGCCATCAAAGATGTTGCCTCCTCTGACGCACACCTCCCCCTGGTCCTGCTCTGCAAAGTACTTCATCTCCGGGACGTCTCTCAGTTTCATCTCCAGGCCCGGATTGACGGGACCGACGTGTCCGGGGGTTGGATCCTGAACCAGGCTGTGAGTGATGCAACAGGTCGTCTCCGTTTGGCCGTAACATTCTGCTACCTGATAAATAACAAAGCAACAAACCCGACATAAAACAATACGTCCTTCTAATTCTGTTTATGGAATAGGGATTTGGCCAGTTTCTGAAGAAGAAAAAAACTTGTGAAAATGGTGAATAGCAGACAAAACACAGAGGCTGAAGAGCAGGAGAAGAAGACAATGACCAATCAACTACAAATGATGCATTCCTCTGTTAAGCAACCATCTTACAGACCTGTCCCTCAAAAAACATTACTTCATCGTTGCATTGTGTGATTGCATAGTGTCATTACATAGTGTGATTGCATAGTGTAATTGCATAGTGTCATTGTATAGTGGCATTGCATTGTGTCATTGCATAGTGTCACTGCATAGTGTCATTGCATAGTGTCATTGCATAGTATCATTGCATAGCATCATTGCATAGTGTCATTGCATAGTGTCATTGTATAGTGGCATTGCATAGCGTCATTGCATAGTGTCATTGCATAGTGTCATTGCATAGCGTCATTGCATAGTGTCATTGCATAGTGTCATTGCATAGTGTCGTTGCATAGTGTCGTTGCATAGTGTGTCGATGCATAGTGTCATTGCATAGCATCATTGCATAGTGTCATTGCATAGTGTCATTGCATAGTGCCATTGCATAGTGTCATTGCATAGTGTCATTCAATAGTGTCATTGCATAGTGCCATTGCATAGCGTCATTGCATAGCATCATTGCATAGCGTCATTGCATAGCGTCATTGCATAGTTTCATTGCATAGTGTGATTGCATAGTGTGATTGCATAGTGTGATTGCATAGTGTGATTGCATAGTGTGATTGCATTTTGTCATTGCATAGTGTCATTGCATAGTGTCACCGCATAGTGTCATTGCATAGTGTCTTTGCATAGTAACATTGCATAGTGTCATTCAATAGTGCCATTGCATAGTGCCATTGCATAGTGTCATTGCATAGTGCCATTGCATAGCGTCATTGCATAGCGTCATTGCATAGTGTCATTGCATAGTTTCATTGCAGCATAGTGTGATTGCATAGTGTGATTGCATAGTGTGATTGCATTTTGTCATTGCATAGTGTCATTGCATAGTGTCACCGCATAGTGTCATTGCATAGTGTCATTGCATAGTGTTTTTGCACAGTGTCTTTGCTCTAATCCAATCTGTGAATAGTTTGATAATTAGGAAGTATGAAGTGGCAGGAGTACTCACATAGATACCAAGTACAGCTCTCAGGTACATGATCACTTCTGGTGCAATAGGCGCCCCACCACTGAAAACAGCTGTCAATCTGCCACCAAACTGGTCCTTCATTGGAACAATTAATGAAAACATGAAATATGACAAATCATTACACAGGCACAGCTTCTTCTTTATATATATATCAAAGCACAGCTCCAGTGGCAGAGTGAACACATGTCTTGCGTGAGTGAGCTTGGTAACAAAATAGGTCGTAATTATTAGCTAAAATTGTTGCAATAGAAGAACAAACACAAGAAAGTCAATCATACATTTCCTAGGATTCTGATTCTCCATGTTGTTCCTACAAATTGATGAATATATTCATTGCAACAAATTATAGTTTGATTATAGATGTAAACTAATTCCAAAATGGCAGTTGAAATGCCTGCTAAAGTTGAACATGAGTAAACATTATTTGAGGGTTGGATGGGTGGTGGGGGGAGGGGGAGGTTCCCTCACCCCATCTCCCTTTATGACAAGAACATAAAGGGTTGTTAGTTTTCTGTAACCATGAACTTATAGATTCCAATTAGTGTAACTTATTGCATCTCATGTCAAAAAATTGATTTACTTTCTTGGTAATGGTTTCTTAGTAACATTCTATGTCGGTTGGAAGAAAAAGAACTTCTACCTACCCAAAAAATGGTTTCATTTTATTGGAGATATCTTACATCAAGGAAGAGAAAAAGGCTCTTACCTGAACTTTATTGAAGACAAGTTTATCCCAAAATGAATTCCTCGTGATAATGCCTCTGTGAACAAGAACAAATTATCCAGAGCTGGTTACCTGCTTTTTGTTTCTGAAATTTCACTTTTTGTGTTGGACTATATCAAGTAGCTAGTGCTAAGTTCTGTATGATAAACATAGGCGTAGGAGCCCAATTTGATTTGGGGGGGCTGTAACGACTTGCCCAAAAATATTAACCTCAATTTTCGTTCAACATCTTAATGTGCATATCATATAGGCATGCATCGGTTGTTACACCGCATGCCAATAACATACAATCATTTGCCATGTTAACTACCCTTCCATATTGGTTATAATTATTGGGGAAGTCGTTACAATAATAATGATAATAATAATATCAGTTTATCCATTGAAAAATACATTGCAAATTATTTTTCTTTCCGTAGGTGCCCGAAAAATTCTCAGCATATTGCCCAAATTTTCACAAAAATTTTGGGTTGGGGGGGCTGCAGCCCCCTCCGCCTCCTATGCCTATGATGATAAATGTAGGCAGATTTTGTTTTTTCATTCCCTACTAAAAAGGAAGTTATAAGTAGTAGCTAATGACAAACAATAGTAAAAAACTTGCACTCTGGTTGTCATGTGTAAATTGTGAAACAAGTACAATACCATCACACTTAGGCCTACAAGTAGAATTCTGTTTGGTTTGAGTAAGAGTGCAAGGCTCTAAGCATGAGTACAAATACTTAGATATCCTATTCTCCTTTACTCCCATGGTAGACTTCCATAATGTCCAGATTACTGTATTTTGAGTACAAATACACAGATAACGATGCTAAGAAATTGAGTACTAGTACCGGCTCACTATGAATATGTCTCCTATATACGCATTCTAGATCCTATGCCAAGTCTTCATTTTTTTCTTCTTTGGAAATAAAAAGAAATTTTCTCAAGTTATTATTAAACCATAGTTCAGGTGCTAACAGTAGAATACTAACAATACTGTTAAACCCTTCTTTAATATTTTTAATATGTTAATGCAACCAGTAGTATGGCCTCCTACCGATACTGGCCAAAGTCAGTTCATTGTCAGAGAATTTGTCCTAATCTTTCTCTCTTTCTCTGATCAGTGATATTCTCGCGGACAAATCTGATTTCATTCCGTCATCAAGCATATTAAAAACACTGAAGATGTTATGAGATATTTTCAAGAGACAATTAAACTTTACCTTTCCAGCATGTTATGTTTGGCTTTTAGAGCATAATTAAAAATGGTTTTCTTCAGACCTCCGCCTTGGTTGACTTTGGTATTAATCTACAGAAAGAATGAAAGCATAGGCTAAAGTGCTTATAAAATTCCTTATATGGAAGGTCAGTGTAGATCAAGTTAATATAGTCATTCTCATTGTACAGTTCATTCAATTCTTTTTTATTAACTTTCCTTCTTTAGAGAAGCAAACACACTTTGGGGCCCAACTTTCTACATAACAATCAACTCATGAATATACATGTGTAATTTATACATTGTTGGTGGTAAAGTACTACTTTTGCTTTAAACTAAACCAGGGGTTCTAGATTTTGTGTCTTTTGGAATTTATTTCAATTGTTTCTAACCCAGTTTCCCCACCAAAGTCAAATCAGTATAAATGCTTTCTAAAATCAATAGATGCAACAAACCAGCCCGACCCTCTCCCTCCCTTCAAAGTTGCAACAGTCAACACTGATCATCAATGTTGAATACACAGCGAAAGACAAAAGCATACCCCATCTACAAAGCGATTGGCTACACGAGGTACCACGGGGAAGTAAGTCGGCCTCAACGTTGCAATATCATCAACTAACTTCTGAAGATCTCCAGAATAGACACCTATGCTGCCACCACTGGTTAAGAATGTACCCTTAAAGATGATGTCAAAAACAAAGAAAGATTTAAATAAATTTAAGAAAAGTCAGCTTCATGTAATATTGAAACTGATACATACGGTGCCGCTGATGTTGAAATTAAAACAAATGAATTGAAAGTACATGATCGTAATCTATGATGGCCCGTACATCAAGATTCCAGTCCTATTGAGATGGTACATGGAACTATAGTCCGAATGACCCGAAGTTTCATACAGACTGCATACTGATAGGGTGAACAAATAAAACCTAAATAGTGTATTTGGTGTCCCTAAACACCTGTAAAACCTTGTCATCATATCTTGTCATGCTTCCTTATTTACTTTATTACTTTCTGTATCATTGGTACATATCACATTTGAGTATAGGTTTCCAAATTTGGGAAAATAGAGCTCTTTATGTAATGGGAAGACACATGTTGTACCTACCATTTTCTTCTGCAAACCCATATAGTTGTCCAGTTTATGCCGATCCTTTTAATGGTGCTTTGCAGGACTAGGCAACATAAATAATTCCATTTACAAAGAGTACATTCAAATTTGGGAATTTCATGCATCCCTTGAAACAAAAATGGTCACAGGACAATAAAGTATGTCATGTGACAGCAATTCCAATCACTTTTGCATCATTCAGGAGAATTCTTGACTTTCAGGCCTGTCATAGGTCACAGCAAGTGACAGCAGATTTGTCTTAGCTAAAGCACTTTGTCAAAACTAAGTGTTGTGAAAGTCATGCACTTAAGTCCTCTATAAACCCTACATATGATCGTTCTAGACCCCTGCTTCATAAACTGCTTCATTGGTGACCAATTTTGTGACTTTTCTAGGCTAGCCACTACCCGTGTTTTCTAAGGTCTCAAGACACCCCCAATGCATACTCCCTAGTGATTAATGATCTTCATATAACTACAGTACTACACAAGAATAAAGTGTAATTTTAACCACCATGTTTTGCTCTTTTTTCTTTATATTATAACAACATGCTTTGAAACATAACAGACCTTCAGCATGCATTGAAAAGGACAGTAAAGAGGAAAAACTTAGCATCCCGGTGAAATTTGCGTGCATGTCCTACGTTGTGTTTTAGAGATAACTTCAAGCCAAGTTTTGGTACAAATGTGGTTGTCTGGAAAATGATACATACTGTAGGGGAACTAAAAGCCAAATTCACTAGAATTCTCAAAATACATCCCCCTATCATCAGTCATAAGCAAAGAGTATGGTGAGATCCAGTGACTTCATCATACTACAGAAACATTGCCTTCAATTGTGGCGGGTTCTTAAGTACATCATTAAAGACATTCAAACATTGAAGATAAATTTGAAGTGTCGTCCACGAATGACATCACAAATTATTACTATTATATAATAACTAAATTTTCCAATAAAATGAATAAATTTCCCAAATTTTGTTTCTCAGCAAGAGAACAAAGCTATCGAGATGAGAGTTTATATTTACTTGCTTTGTATCATGCATTTTTTCTGCATCTGAGGACATTGTTATCTCTTCATCAAACATGTACCGCTATGGAATACACTGCATAATAAATGCACAAAACAAGTTTGCATTCATGCATATATACCTATAAGGCCATTGCAAACAAAACCATTTGCTTCAAAACATTTCCTATTCAAACACATAAAGGATATTTGATATCGTTTACAAATACACATACAGTACATGAATTTCTTCCAAATAGGAGGAAACGTCGATGACGAGGATAGTATCGTTGAAAGAAATTGAACAGGATCATTTTTCTGTCATCGTTTTGTGATATTACACATTTTTAAAGAAAGCAGAAAGAAATGAATTTTTTAAATAAACAGTATGTGAAAGCAGTGGCTGGTGCAATACAGAAAAAGAGAAACATAATTAGTTTGAAGAGTTGAAATGCACGCAAAATTTTAGCTTTACAAGATTTAATAAGTATTTAAATGATACTGCATAAGGAAATCAAAGTTTTGTACAGCAAAATGGCTAATATTCATAGTTTGTTAAATATGACCTCATTCCATGAAGCTAATAATTCACACACATGTGGTCATTTAGCCATCAAGGTTTTGAACAATGCCTTTCCTAGTTTTCAATATGATACTATATTGCAATTTATTAAACTTATTTTCAAGTTTGTCCAAGTTTGTTCAAATGGAAATATAAATGTAAATAAACCCACTTCCAAGTAAATTGTTCATCGCAGTCACCTCTATCACACTGACCAATGATGATGTTTGGGTTGGTGTCTCCTGACTGAGTAGGGTGGGGTGAGGGGTGTGGTGGGGGGAGGGGGAAAAGTTCATGACACTTATCTCTATCACATTGACCAATGATGATGTTTGGATTTGTTTCTCTTTAAGCTTTCTATAATTTTTAGCATTCTTTGCAAACTTTCTGTCATTCTAACTTTCTGACTATTATGAAACAGAATTTGTTCTATATTTAATACTTCCTAGACAGTACCTTGTAGCAGAGGTTCACCTGGATTCCTGCTTTAATAATTTTCCACTTATATGCATTCATCCCTGCTTTTACACATGCTTAGTTATGCTTCATTCCTGCTTTAAATATTGCTTACTTATGCTTTCTTTCCTACTTCACATGTTTATTTACACTTGCTCTAATAATGCTTTCTTATGATTCATTCCTGCTTAAACAATGGAAACATATGCTTTCATTCCTTGTTTATACAATGCTTAGTTATGCTTGCTCTAATAATGCTTTCTTATGATTCATTCCTGCTTAAACAATGGAAACATATGCTTTCATTCCTTGTTTATACAATGCTTAGTTATGTTTGCTCTAATAATGCTATCTTGTGATTTCATTCCTGCTTTAAACAATGGTTACATATGCTTTCATTCCTTGTTTATACAATGCTTAGTTATGCTTGCTCTAATAATGCTTTCTTCTGATGATTCATTCCTGCT
>KN885068.1:48182-78864 GCA_000934455.1 Apostichopus parvimensis | reverse complement strand
TGCCTTGGGCTTCGGGCAAAAAATCGAGCGTAGGGTTCATGCGGCCCCCTCCTTCATCATAATCATTCCATGTGGCCCTCCTCTGCAAAAGGTTGAACAACCCTGGAGTAGATGGTGTGCATACCAGCGACGATTATAAGGACGGCGTGTTGGGTGTCTCCTCAAAGTTTTCTTTTTCTTTTGAGGGGTTGGACTTGGGACGGGATATCTTCTTTTTGCACCAACCTTTTGAAAATTCGTTTCCACATATCATTTACAAAGTGCTGTCAGAATGTGGTTTTGGCCTAAATGAAGCAGCCAATTGATAAAACATTTTTTGTCAGCCAAGTGGTCTCCACCCACCGGAACATCCGTTTTAATCATTTAAGTTACAGAAACCAGTTTTGTACTTTTGGAGGGATCAATGTTCATATCAGTTATAGAAAGAGGTCACATTATCCAAAACGCATTATCTCCAGACGGCCTCCGTGGACATAACTTTTCATAACTAACGAGGATATTCCAGGATTCAGTAAAAGAAGCATCTTATATTTAGATGATGTGAAAGTAAACCGGAGCTCAAACGCTGTAAACCATATGTAAAATGGGTCATACAAAAATTACATATACACTGTATGAACTCCGTATACTTGTTGTAGCCTATGTGTACCTTATTTTATATTACTGTGCATATGTCCTCCCTATAGGCAGTGTACTTCAAATTTACATTACAAATACAGTGTTTTATTATCACAACTATATAAAAAAAAATTAAATAACTTTTTCTCATTTCGAAAATTGTTTACATCAGTTCATAGAATTAATGTGTCTTCTGTAATAATAACATACCGCATAATGCTGGAAAATATACCGACTAAGTAAATCTATACCCTTGATATCTAATTCTATACCCTTGATATCTACCATCCACGCCCCTCCTACCTCCTCACTTGAAAATATGCATTTTATTTTTTTAAATTTGAGGCTTCGGTGCAACATAACCATTCTCCCCCCCCCCCCCCACCCTCCTCGGTACAATTATACTTTCCCCTCCTTCCCCTTGTTCCGCCCGGCCCCTACTCGTTCGCGAGTGTTTTATATGCCTTGCAGCCAACTTTTTTCTCCTTCTCAACACTAATCAGTATTTACAAATGGCTGATCGTATATGAATAGAACGGTCAAACTTATAAAGCGTACAATAAATGTTCGAGTCCTCCACGACATGAATGTAAAGTACTTTGCAATAATAAATTGATGTGTTAGTATTATTATTATTTTTCTCTGACATAATCTACAGACAATCGCTCTAAGAGTGAATTGTAAATCGCAGACGACGAGATAAACCGAACTTAATGTGACTCTTCATTCCGAGAGTAGAATTGAACTGAGAAAACATAAGAGCGTGCACGTTACACAGTATGGACGTTGTTATGATTACTGCTCGAGGGGTCACAACGAAGATCGATGGGGCCCACATGAGCAGTCATAATCATCAAAAGATCAAAAACAGAAGATAAATCAGATAAATATATTAAAGGGATATTCTGCTGATTGAAGTTGACTGTTTTGAAAGGGAAAAAAGGATCGACATTTTCTGCGTTTTTAGGTAGAAAAGTCGTCATCATAGTATTTTGTGTGCTTGAAGATATGATTTATTTTTTTATATTTAGTGATATTTTGATAATGCATCTGGCAACAGCAGAGGGAATGATGTAATCATTAAAAATAGAAAATCTACTTTAACAATAGAACAATTGTTAGGAAATGATACGCTCCACAAATGAAGTTACATTTTCCAAGGATAAATCAACAAAACGCTAAACAATAAAAAAACTTTCAAAGAACATCCATACCTTGATGACATCACAGACTGTCATGACATCACAGAGGAACTACTATGACCCATTGTCGTGGAGTAAGGGGGGGGGGGGTAATATCCAGCCGAACTCGGTAACTTTCAATTAATCACACCTCGAGTTAGGAACAAGCCATTGTAATAGGGTCTCAATTCGCAGTGTGGATTATTTATCTAAGATAAGCGTTAAATCGTCTACCAGTGCCATCAGAAGATCTCTTTAATGATAAACTAACAGACTTTCTCTTGTAAGCAATAAACATTAATACTTATTGTGACGTTATTAGATTTAAGACTTCAAGGGAGAGTTACGAAATTGTTTGATTTTGTTTCACAGAGAGTAGAACCAAATAGTATTCAAAACCGATGAGAGGAAAATAAAGTGTTACTAAAGTTCCCCGTCATCTGACGTGCCACTTGAAATTTTCTTGTTTACTGGACGTTCTGTCTCTTTCTCTCTCATCTATGTTTTTCTTTCATATTTTTTTTACTATTGTTGTTGTTATTGTTATTATTATTTATTTGATCCAATGACATATTTACTTTTTAACCTTTCCTATTTCACCTACATTCCGCATGCTATTCTATGCATTTGTTCTATTTTCAAATCCCTGCATTCTCGAAGGCTGCTTAGAACACGGAGCAGTCAGAAATGGTTTCAAGTTCACTGATTGGAACTCCCCAAAAACGCGATTCCACTCCAGCTGAACATTGAATTGTATGGGTATAAGTAATATCACATTTATAGCTTGTTACAGGGTCACTATAAAATGTTCGAATACTTCATCAACTTCTGACACTCACCGACTTGTTCATGCCGCATAGAGAAAATTTCATCGAAAAACTCGAGGGATATGCTAATAGGATTTTGACAGGTTGAATATATGACTTTCTTTTAACAGGGGCTTTAATGAGATGTAACATTTGTCACTTTTCCTCCAAGTCGAAGAGACCTAATGAATTTTGTCTTTTCGTTGATATTGAAAGTTAATATATTTATTTTAACAGCATGTAGGATGCCTGGTAGCAACCATAACACTACGGGTCACGACAAACGATGGCGTTCCATGAATGAATGGATTCATTCATTATAAGGCTCCTCCCACTCATATTAATCAATCCATCATTTCCAAAAGCCCTAGGATACAGCGCTACTTTTGACTTCTTTCGCACATGATAGGACAAGTACGTATGAAATATGATATTGGATAATGGCTTACGGTATCCCTATGTGCTGTATATGCTTCGGAAGCATTTATATACAACAGGTGTCTAACCATTCAAGGGCTCTGGGCGTGTGGGGGGGGAGGGGTGGATCAGCCCTCCTGTTAATTTTGGAAACACCTTCCTTTGCCTTGGGTTAAGGCTAATAGTTGAACTGTCCAATTCATTAATATTTACCATAGCACTAATCGGCTATCCCCTACGCCACCCCTCCCCCAGAGTGGCCAACACTGAACCAACCACACTCTGATCTTTTTCCTCTTCCTTTAGATTTTAATGATAACTACTAGTCCAACTGTCTTGTGCTTTTTCTGAGTAATGAACCACAACAACCACAACAGCAAAAAGAACCAAGAGGTAGTCATAATGTCAAATTTCTGGTAAATTTTTTCTTAGTATGACTGAGCAACAAACACACACACGTCGACAAGAAGGCGGCATAATTAACAAGTCTTTACTTGGCGTCTCTTTGGTTGTTTTGGATTTTCCGACAACAGTCAAGAGTTATAACATACGTTGATATCATCCAAAATTTGTTATTACATTTCTGATTCACAGTAATGGAAACCTTGGTGAGGCTTGGCTCAAGTAACAAACTAAAGCCACATCTGAACATATATCCCTATTTGATCAGATCTGACATCATAAACTTTTCTCTGAATTATAATTGCTTCATAAATGTTGTCTACATTACATCTGTATTGCCCCAGATATGATAGAAAGTAAGTTCTAACAGTCACCCATACCAAAAATTTCAATCAACATTTACTGCTACTCTATGGGAATATATATTTTACTTCTTCTTCTCATATACAAGCGAGGTTTTTCATCAATAGCCTTGCCAATAGCCATGCAAATCTTCTTTCCATATTCTTTACAACAAATTAAGTGAGGTCTGCAATCTACACTGCACATAGCCATTCAATTGCCGGGCTAGCACAAAGACATGCAAATATTCACTCGATGATTTCTCAGGAATAATGAAACTCTTCTCATTAAATGGCCTGCACATAGCTAAAAGGTAAGCAGTTGCTCAGTCTGTATCTCTCCAACAATGCATACGAGATATACCACGCAGATAGCCACGCAAACTTTAGGTAGGTCTTCCTTACAGCACAAGAGGCTCCCAGTTTACAACCAGGATTTAGCGGCACCAACAGCAAAAATACTTCAGTTGTTTACGTCCAAGATGTTCGTTCATGAGGTGTTAATCATCGTCCATCTCAGGAGCGATGAAGTAGTTTTCCTGTATCCGCTCAACAAATCTGGTTAAAGTTGGAAAGCTGTTGACGATGTCGGCCATTTTGTCATCTATAAGTTGAAACGTCAGGAGACTGTAGAGGTGGCCGAACACTAGGGCATCCAGCTCTGAAGGCCTTTGAAACAAGAAGAAAAGAACATTGGGGTCTCAAATAACCCAAGGCAGGGGTCCAACCAAATATACTGACCGAGCACAAAATGAGAGGGTGTGGATTACCCCCTTCCCCCCCCCCCTCCAACTGGCAGACAGAAATATTAAAAATAAAAATCCTAGCGTACAGTACATAAATATATAACACGCATATGTGGTACAACCTAGACATTCCAAATTTCTTCAACGTTATGTTAAAAGTGCAAATATAGAACAATATTACATCACTGCACCTTTCACTTTACCACAAGTTCTCAAACATCATGAGGCAAAATTTTCAAAATTACAAAATTTTCAAATTTAAGCTTCAATGGAAGAAAGAAAGCTTATGACCTGAAACATACACCAACAAACATACAAACATACAACATACATTACAGTGACAAAGCTTACCTGTCCAGAAAAAAGTAATACTGGTCGTCGAGCTTATCAGAGAGAGCTTTACATGCCATTTTGAGTTCCTCGTATACCTACGGAAAAGAGGAAGAAAAACTAAATTGGGTTTAAAAAATGTACACAGTGACAATTCAAAGTTATCTAAAACAATGGGAACGATACGACAGAGAACATACCCTGTATATTTCAATTAAGGCAAGTCAAGTCTAATTGACTACAATATACACAGAGATAAGAAAACACACATACACACACAATTAACCATGATCGCTCCGAAAGAAAGAACTCCTAATTGGGAATACTGCAGTGCATATTCTGAAATGCTATCAAATAATTGAATTCCTTCATAAATTGGATAGTTTAAGCAGCAAATGATAAGGAAGTCTGCAATGTGGGACAGAAAAAACCCAAAGCTGTAGTCTTCATGAATCAAACAGCTGTGGAGCTGTTACAAAATTGTTAGCTGAAAAAGGGAGGATTCAAGATGACCAGCTGTGCCTTTAGGGGAAAGTTGTGAAACAAAATAGGCAAGTTAGAAAAAAGGAATGGAAGGGAAGGGGTGGGGGTTGATAGGTCCTCTAACACTTCCAATTTGATTAATTAATTTTCTCCATAATTTCATTAAGTGTTCCAATGACCATCTTTACGTACCTCCTCTTGTGATTTCTCCAGCCAACCTTGGACCTTGAGATATTTCTTGGCCTCCCGTTGCTTGTACCAAGGAAGTAGTTTATTCAACGGCCAGGGATAAGGTGCACCATACCTTGGTTTCGTTACCTTGTTGGCAATCGTCTCACAGCACCAGGAGAGGTAAACCTGTTTATACCAGGATTGAGAAATGATGACCACAAATGGAAGATCAAATTTAACAGACTCGGGCAGTATAAATATATGCGTGTGACAGTATTCGTGATAAATAGACAGAAATTCTATCTTACCTCTGCACTGTATAGTCTATTAACAGTCAAAGCCATATATGCCTTCATTTCAGATCTCTGAGAACCGCTGAGCTCACGTGACAGGGAAATACCCTACAGGAAAATAACAAATTTTTCAAATTAAACATTCTTTAGTGCCTAACTAGAGCCATTCACTCTTTATACTAACTGAATGGTCATCTTCAAAGGGAAGGGGCAAAATGCATCCATAATAGCCGGACGAGTGTAATTTACTAGTGTGACTATTTTTATTATGCAATATTGAAATGATATTGAAATAAAAAGGGTAAAAACATTTGCTGCAAATTTAGTTTTGTTTGATAGAACAAACCCTACTCAGGCACAAACAGCTTACTTTTAATGATCTTACAAAGTTATCTCAACCCCAGTTTTGATATTATGTACAATAATAAAAAATTTTTTTTTTTTAATTGAGACAACTCTGGGAATTATTCATGTTTTGATTTTGCGAATGTGTTCGACTTTACCTTCAAGTCCAGATATTCGACAATAGGATCAAATTCTGACACAATCTGGGGTCCAACTTTGATGAAAGGTACTCCACCTGTAAGAATAATAGACAGGAGTTGTCAACAAATACTAAACAGTGAGTAGAAACAAAATAGCATTGCTACACATTTTCTTTTTCTCGGAAATTCCTGACCATCTTTATAGTTACGACTCATGTGAAAAGGTGGTAGATAAAAAATACACTTTATTGAAAATAACTTAAACATACTGTAACTTGCTACAGTATAAGGCCTATTTCTTAAACTAAGATGATCTTAAAAAGATGTTTTCACTCAGTCGACTAATCTTTACATGTTGCCCCAACGGCACATTGGCCATCCTCTTTGAACAGAGAATTTTTTGGCAGAATTGTAAAGAAATCCTGAAAATAATTTTATAAATATTTTTGGGGGATATTTATACTGGTTTCAATAAACATGCAACATTCATAAGTATAATATAATATTTAAAAGAGCACAAACATTTCAAGCCAGTGTCAAGATAAGTCGAGGCCTTTATTGTATCATACCTGATGGGGACATGTTCTCCGCATTCGCCCTCAATCTGAGAGAAAACGGAATTTTGCACATATGAAGAAGAGTCTTGACTGCCATGCACTGAACTTCCTCTGGTAAAGTTATTTGATCCTCTGGAGAGAAGCAGATGAAAGAACTTGTTTACTGAATAATACTCATTAGTTGGAAGATGAAACAATGCTCATCAATCAAGGTGTCTCGACTACCTGAGTACTGGCCTAGAATTTCAGAGTTTTAGCCACTGAAAGAACCTACTAGTTAAAAATCAAATTCTCGCAGTTGACATTTTCCTAAATAACAACACACATCAGTTTTTGTGCAGGATTTTAGGTAGGTCAACCATGCTGATTATTTGACTCACGATTGACTGGCAGAAAAATGCAAGGTTAGCCGTTCTTACTATACTCGCAAACAGTGAAATGCACAGTCGGATTTTAATAGCCAGTAAAATGGCCTGTATTTGGACGCCAGGACTGCATCAAGTCTAGCCCATCTAACTACTGGTCAGCTCCTTAAATGATTGACAATAGTTAACAGGAAAATATTGTAATACACTTTTAATGCCTACACGTAACATGTGATGCATTAGACTGTATCAGGAAAAAATGGTGTTGAATTTCAACCTTGGATGCTGTGTATGAAAGGACTATTTTTTGGTAGATCTATATTTGATACCAGTTATGGGAATGAAAGCTTTTTTGTTTCATTTATCCAGTATATACAGTACATAATAGCAAGTTTCTTCCAGGATTTCAGTGCAAACCCAGTATACAGTAAACGTACAGTATTTACTGCTACTTAACTGACATACCACATAGGCTTTCATTGGCCAATTACATATTTTGTTCATGTGAAGGCAATCCAATAAGATTTCATGTTGGATTTGTGATCCATCAAGGTCTACAAGGAAACACAATACATTAAGCTGGATAGCTTGATATATGCAATGTATGCAAAGCTGACAGATTATTACTTTCGAACATGACTTGTTAATTTCACAGAGTTGTCATTAACACTTCCATAAAAGATAAAAACCTATTTTAAAAAGATTCATAATCCATCAAAGGTAAACATCATGCAGAATCTACAGTTAACCATACATATCACTGATGTAGATCAGTTTTGGCAACTACTGCAATGCAAACATGCATTGTAGATCCAGTGCGATCAATTCATAATATGCCTTTGTACTGGGGTTTGATGTTCTGGGGCTTGTTTTTTGTGTGAATAATGATATTTTTCGTAAGGAATGAAACTTTTCGCCGGGACCCTTCGGAGCATGAGGGCGGTGGACGTTAATTTGAAAACTTTCATTCCCATGGCTTTACTAAAGTGACAACAATTCTTACTTTGAAAAGGTTGATATAGTTCCAGTTCTTCGTCAATGCCTCCTCCTTGTAAGTTGCTCTCCAGCCCTACGATAGAATTAAAAAAGAACAAAAAGAGGAAACAAACTAAAATTGGATATAATCTTAGACACTCAAAACACAAAAAGGATATGTAAATGAAAGTCATTAAAGGGATATCCAGGTGACACACAATGTAACCCATTTGTTTGTACTATGTAGAAAAATTGTTTTCTTCTGTGTATTTAAATGAATATTATCAAATGAGTTCAATATTATAAAGACAAGTAAAACAGACATTTTCATTTCAAATGCCATGATAACAGAACTAAACAAAAAAATTATCACCAAATTTGAAAAAAATCATAGCTTCACCATACAAAATCATATGAGGCTACAGGCATGTGGTTTTGGCCTAAAGGTACAGTACAGAGAATTGTCAGCATTTTCGTTAATCAATCAACATCAGCCACCAGAATATGCAGTCAGTATGTCACAAATCAATGATATCACTGTGCAAACTTGACTAGGCCAACCTGTAGAGAAAAACCAGTCTAAATCAACATTGTAAGTTGTATACATACCAATCCCTGAAGTCTTCAAATGCTGCCAAGAACAGGTTTTCTCACAAGACTTACATCCTTAAATTGTGCAGCCTAACTATGTCTAATATTCTCCATACCACTGCAATTTTGGATAACTACGGAGCATTAGCTAGCCTAGGCAACGTATAGCAAGTGGTAATGGCCTATTTACGAAAGACAAGTTGAACATTCTTTGGAAGCTCATGCTAGGTAGAATAGGTCCAACAATAAAATTAACCTTGGTTGTACCTGCACTAATACTTAGGCCTAGACTTAAGTCCGATCACTGTAGTCTACTGTAGCACTAGATGTGCAGGCCTACAGTAGTTGAGACAATGTAGGCCTAGGCTTAGGTCTGAACTACAGTACGAGTTAGGCAATCCACTACGTTAGGCTAGGAGTAAGGGAGAGTGTAATTTGATAAATCAAATTATAATAAATTTATCGTAATGCAAGCGAATTGAATGTCACCTTGGGCATGTATTTGTGCTGCCTCTTCTACCAGGGACGCCATCATAGCTGAACTCTCGCAAGATTGACTGGTTGAGAATGAGAATTAAATATGGCTAAGAATAGGATTACTCTCGCGTTCGTATCCTGCCAAACTTGATGAAAAGAGCATAGGGAGCAGTTTAGCGAAATTAAAAAAATCTGTTGCCTATCTTATGAACCTTAACTTTAGCTTTTTAAACAATACGACCAAGATGGAACCAAAAGATCTTACGATCACGTTTATAATTTTAGAAATGTAGCTCCGATATAATGAAATAAAGTTTATTTTCTACAATGAATCTATTGGACAGTGCATTCTGTATCGAACTATTACCATGCCCATTAGTCTTGTGATCCTGTGAAATGAAATGAACAAGCTAACGTGAAGTAACTCAGCACGATTTGAATGCAGAATAATAAATTTAAGTAAGTGTCAATGTTAAAACGGTATTTGGATAAATAGTTAGTAATCTACTCCGGTATCTCTGTTGCAATCGAACATATTATGACAAGAACTAGTCTAATATCTATCTCTAATATCGTTTCTCGTGTAACTAGTCCTAACAAGTAGCAGATGCATACCAGCCTTCAAAGTTCAAGTTCTACAGTATAACATTGCACAGTAAGTGCACTTTAGGCCTAGCCTAATGTTATGTAATAGGTATTTCAACCACTTCTCCGCCTTTTGGCTAAGATCATTTGTAGCATTATGTTCCTCCTCTAGGGGAATTGTGATACACACGTGACTATGATCACGAATTCACGATGCATGGGAACTGGGGTTGAGAACGGATCAGTCATTGGTTTTTTTGTGCCCAGGTTCTTTCCTGTATGACTTTCATTACAAAGTATATTATTTGTTTCAACCGTGAAGCCTTCAAGTTTCGTTTAGTTCAATTTTACATTTGGAATTGTACATATAGCTTAATTTGTTAAAAGCTTTTTCGGCTTAGCTGAATCGAAAAATCAGGCCCTTAATTATCAAAGCACATAGCTACTAGGAGAGACAAAGAACCGAAGTGTTCTTTCTTTAGTAACTATATCGGAAACTACAGTAGACTAACCTTTGGCTACTGTAAGTTGTAACATGATCACTTACACCTGTTTTCCCGACCAGGCACTAATGTTAGTTTTGAATGTAAGTACTGCATTTCTAATGTTATTTTGTAGACCTGTAGTTCATTTACTATTACAACCCAGCCTCTCTCGTTTTGTTTTTTGTGATGGTAGAAATGAATCAAGAATTTTCAACTGAGTTGGTGACAGCATTGAAGGAAGTTGTTGACACCAATCGTTGGCAATGTATTGGGGCAGTGGAAAATTTCAAGGCAAAGAAGTGTACAAGGTACAGTATTTAATTAAGTGTGATATAGGCCTAAGCAGTTTCCTTAGGTGATGCTCCAGATGAGAATGAGCTACCCAAGTACTGTAGACATATTGCTGATATTGTTTTCTCACCCCTCACTTTTCGGTAGTTTGTTAGTAAGTATATTGGGTTGGCCAGAATGACGTAAAATCACCACCAAACATAAAATGCAATTAACTATGTTAAGGATATTAGAAGAAGAAATATGACAAATTTGAGTGCAACTCATTTTTCTATGTATACAGTTATTCTGGTTTCAAGATGTTCAGCATTAAAATAGCATTTAAATTTCTAGGATGCTTCTTTAACTCTAAATTACTGATGGTGTTGCCTCCTCATGCAACATAACTGTTAAATGTTCATTGATTGTTTCATATTTGGGGTTGTTATGGTTATGAAGTTGTAGTGCATGAAGTATAAACTTGTTATTATAAACTATAAAATGATTGCCAATTGAATTTTGCATTGCATCTCAGGAACTGACCAAATGGTCTTTGTGTTTAATTGCTTTAAAGGTACAGTATGCTGTATTGGCCCCAAGTATTCTAGATATTCAAATATGGTCACCTTTGGTCAAAATTCATAAACTGTTCTTATTACAACCTACGAGGAAATTTTCCTCACTGGGACATTCAGTCAACTTGTGTGTTGCTTAAAAATGTCTGATAACAATTTGGAGAGTAAAGGCCTCTAGAAAAGTACTTATGAAAACTTCTAGCAATTATAGCATGCCATAAATTGGGGCCTTTATTGACTACCTTTAAGTGGCTTGCTCAAGGTCTAGTAGGTTAAAAAAAACTATCTGTTTTTACTGTTTACAACGTTCAAAAAAATGTTACACAAGGCAATTCCCACACGAAGAGTGAATTAGTTGCAAAGCTGCCAAGTTACTTAAATTCACGCGTGTCACCAACTTACAGTAAAGTGTCGTTTCTGAAAAAAATTTAATTGGTGAGGAATACAAGATAGACTGATCTTATGTAATGATTACAACAAATCAAATTTAATTCTGTGCTTATAGACTCATCCTTAAAATGTTCAATAAGTGGGACAACCAAGAAGGCCTAAATGACCTTTCCTACCTAGCCTATCAATTCCAAAACTTCTTTTAATCACCTGAATGATTCTTCTTTCTTCTATTTCTCCTTTAAAGTTGGCTAATCAGAAAGAATAACTTCATGTATTAATTGTACCTAGAAATATGGTTAGGCTCTAGGGATAACAACTACAGTGCTATGCTGTACGAAGGCCACTAAGTGCTACAGCCCTATTGTATTTAATATTCTAAACTTCTCTCTAACAGTGTAACATCTGCTTCAAAAACAACTGCATGGCTTAATTGTCTTATTTTCACTTTCAGAATTTCTTCAGAAGATGGAGAAGACATGGTTATTGTTTTTGTTTCACCTGACAAATTTTTTGCCATGGATGCATCGTGTCCACACGCTGGTAAGAGAGAGTAACAAAAATCTTACGTTGGTTGAAAAAGATTGATCAATAAAAAGGCTAGAAATATTATGCATCTACAATATAATGCAAAACCAAAATTCTCAAAATATTTAGCATGACAAAGAAATGTTCCCTTTTTTCTCTTTCTTTTTGCAAACTTGGTTTCATTTTGTGAATGCATCTAGCAACAGCAGAGTGAATAAAATACAGTTGAAAATGTTTTTGTTTTTTTCATGATAATATTTAACTTACTTATTCAAAGAGGAAAGTAATATTTCTACAACACAGTTGTCTTTTTGATGAAATTCTACATACAGAGAACCTCAACAGTTAAACAAACATTTCAAATGTATCAAGAAGATAAAAATCAACAGAAACTTTTTGACCTCTCACTGTGACCATGGAAGAATTGAGGGTTTACCCAACTAATGTAGGTTCCATTCAATTAGCAATATATGCAGTTACTGAAAAGACTATGGAGATGAGGTTTCAATGAACAATGTGAACCATTCTTGTTTTCTATGAGAGTGTCATATTGTCTGGCAGAGCAATATCCCTCAATATGATTGCAAATTCAATGTTAAAAGTGCTACTGTGAACTCTTTTACCCATGTCAACATTGTATGGACCTGATAGTGCAGGTTACATAACATGTATAACTGTATACTGTTTTTTTTTTTGTTACAGGTGGTCCAATGGATTTAGGTGACATTGAGGACATTGCAGGTAGAATATCAATCGTGTGTCCCTGGCATGGATATTCATTTAATCTAGAAGATGGTAGCTCTCCTACGGGCCTTCAGGTTCGCAAATTTAACTGTGATAGGGAAATAATAATGTTTTGTCTTTGTGTTGTAATTGGCGTTACGAACCATTTTATATTTCACCAGGATATTTATTGTTTGAGGAGAGTCCAAACTTTCCAATTCAATATAATAGTTTCGCAGAGCTACAGAGTTACACAAAAAAAAATAAACAGCGTCTATTGAGACTAATCATAAAGTTTCAAAGTTACTTAAAAAACTTGTTTCAGAATTTCATATTTCATGCATTCATACAGTATATTTTTATTTCCACTTAATATTAACAAAATATCACAGAATTATCATACAAAGTGCAGTGTGTGTACATATTATATTTTCTCTGCTACTCTTCAAGATATTTACTCATCGTATATACTGTTGTTGGATTCAAAAGGCAAACAACAGAAGTGCAATACTTATTTTAATCGTTTTCCCATCAGTTTCCAAGAATTTTCTGGATAGAAGTACACACATTAAAGGACTTGTACACTGATAAAGAATATAATAAGAACAATGGAAAATAATGAAAAGAGAGCACAAAAGATAAGATATTTAAGTGCTTATGCATCATTTACTGCTTGCACAGTTATTAGACAGTTTTGAAACATCTATCAGTGTGGTATGTATTTAGCTTTGTGACATCTTTGTTCTCAAGTTCTCAACATACACACAGGCAATGCCTTCTCTGCTAAATCTGCTACCGTTGTTAATGATGTCATTTTTGGCTCAATTTTTACAGTTCCTTATTATACAAAATCACTGATTTATTGTTTCTTGTCTTATATTTCTCTCCATAGCAACAGATTTACACGGTGAGAGTACTGGAAGGAAAGATCTACGTAAGCACTTCTTCAGAACTCATCACATCTTCATCTCAAGAAGTTGAGCCGGAAGAGAAAGCGAAAGGTTTATATCGTTGATTTTACTCACTGCTGTAGTTCATAGACTCGTTGAGAAATTTGATCATGACTCCTAACTTTCATCCCTGGAAATGAATTGGTCTCCTGCAATATCACTTCCAATCAGTAATCGAAACTAAGTCAAATCTGTTTCTCCATTTTACCATTTCCCCATAATCCTCCTCTCGAACCAGCTTTGTTTACACTTTTCTTCAATGGAAGTTCATTGAAAACACTGTACTAACTGTCCCCTATCATCCAACCCCCCTCCCTTAACATCCAACCCCTCCTCTTTCATCCCCCAGACATCCAATCCTCTCCCCAAACATTGAACTACTGTACCCATCCCACCCAATTTCAGTTTCCATGCTGTACTAGAAAAAACATTGCCTTGTCTAGAAATGTTTTATGTATTTTTTCAGTAGCACAGCTCAAAGGCATAAGCTGGAGGAGAGGGGGTTGTGAGGGATCAGTGTACTCATTGGGCGATACTTGATTTTATAGGATCATATGATTAAACCAGTGATATATGCAAGTAACAAGGTGATAAACATTTTGCCACCAAAGAAGTGGAACCTATTTCTTTGTTCTAACCATGACTAGCTATCTATGAAAGGTGGGTTTTTTATTCCCATGCAATCAATAGTTTTCCTATCTGAACTGTTCTTCCAACTTGGTAAAATGTATCTAAAAACTAATACATATTATTGATTGGAATATCATCAAATGTATGTGACTACTTCTATAACTATAAAAGCATAAAGTAAATCATTTTTCCCGTATGTAGATGCCGTCCCACCTGCCATCGTGGCTTCGGATTCAGATTCACTCTGCGATTGGGCTGTAAGGATACTCATGACATCAGATCCACATGAAAAGGTTTGTTTTCCTTCTTTTCACAAGCTGAAACTAGAAAACCAAAACAGATCAAGTTTCATAGATTTTTAACTATGATTGAGCTATTTTTATCAACCAAATGATTGGTTTAAATAGAAAAGAACCAAGGGGTAAAGTTTTCTTATATTGGCTGAGACAGGGCTGTGTTGGGGGGAATATCAACAAAGCAATATTTTTCCCCTGTCTTTCCTCACTCTCACCCCAACTTTGCATCTCTATTTTGAAATTTCCAACAAACAGTTTATTTATTTATTTTGATTTTTATGTTCCTCGTTATCATGACCCTCTTATCATTGCAGGTGCGACTGACGCACGAGGTCCAAGAACGATGGAATGCCGGTGACATCAAGGAGGTCGGATCCTGCACACCACCAAGCCAACCCCATAGACAGGAAGGACTCACAGTCTTAGAACCGTGGAAAATTAAACGAGGAAAAGCAGGGACGAAGGTCAGATTGTCTTTTTTTTTAATATCAGTTTGCAAGTTGCTGTTTGATATAGAACCCCTTGGAAAGACATAAAGATGTTTCCTTGGTTATCTCGATTCCTATTGTTAGCCACAGTAAATGAATGGGAAATGGGAAAGGGGAAGGGGAAGGGGAAGGGAAATGGGATGAAGGGGGCAGGAACTATGAAGCAGTAATTCTCAACAATTGATGTGCTTGCTGATTAAGAATTAATAAAGTGCCCCCTCTAAGCATGTTCCTTTCCTCCAGCCACCTCCCATTTCCAACAACCACCGGCTCCAGCCAAAAATGCAATTGCAGTATCGTGTGTTTCTTTAAGTACCCATACAAACGTTTTTGCAGTTGTGCAAATATTGATACATGTTAATGCAGCAAGCACAAATTGAAAATTTTGTGCCTGAGACCCAAACAATTGCTTGAAAACCAAGAATGAGCATTTGGGGAATAATGTTCTCTGTTCTTGTTCAAATTTAATATGAACAATTTAGTCTAGGTTTGCAAAAGATTAAAACCTTGTGTACATCCACAAAGGCCAACCCTATACAGTATACTGTTGGTATCATCATGGTCATCGTCATCGTCATCATCATTGGTATAAGGTCAACAGTATTTTAATATTATATATTTCACATCTTCTATCCTGCTCCAGGCAAGCAGGGTCAGTGTGCTACATTCCTTGGCTAATATCGAGCAGTGGGCAATAGACCTCTCCTGGGATGTCATAGCAAGATTCTCACATGTACAGATTGGAGAGGGCAGCACGTACCTACCCAGAGAATTTTTCACAGATTTCGTGAAGGTCGCTGCCGATGAAGCAAAGGTACAGTTATTTTGGGAAGAATGAATCGGTTATTTTGTTCTTTTTTTCTTCTGTAAAAATTCATTCTTTTCATAATTTATATTGGAAATGAAGTTACAGTTGACATGTAAATTCATCTGTTGTTCAATAGCTGGTCTAAGGTCATTTGACATCAACAGAAGTCTAAATGCCAAATATGATAAAATCAAGAAAGCAAAGCTCTATTTGAATTTAGACCATGTATCCAAGGGATTATCAGCATCCTATTTTATCGTTTCTGGAGGTCAGAGGTCACGTAAAGAAATGAAAAACTGTATCCAAGGATAGAACAAGATCAAAATGTGCAAAATATAGGATTTTCTTTTGTTTTCAGATTATGGTACAGGCAAAACCATTGATTAGTTTTTGCTGAACTTGATTAGTTAATCAAATAGCATATTGTGCACGAACATTGCGCAGAGTGGTGGCAAAGAGTGTCACACTAGTTGAAAGTAAGTTTTTGGAACTTTGTTAGATAGAGAAAAGAGGAGGTGATAAACAGGACCTTGGTCGAAGATTATATGAGTAGTGCAGTATCCAAATTTGTTAAACTCTCTAAACACTATTATTCTATTCTACTTTACCTTATAACAAAAGAAAAAATGCAGTTTGCATCTTAAAACTAGCAATTATGATCAGATCTGCTCTACAAAGGTCATGTAAACAAAGTATTTTGGCAGACGGTAACTCTCAGTTTCTTCTTACATACTGTTACATACTTACATAACTGTGTTATGCATTATGTAGCTGTACTGACAGACACAGTATAGTTGCCATTGTTGTTGGCCGTACTGTTACCTCATTGTCGAATGTAATTTCAACCTCAACAGCCCAAAAGAAAACGACTGAAATTTTTTAAAAAGTGAAAGCAAGAAACGTCAGTTTTGTATACTGACACACTGAATTACATATCACTCATTTAATATATCAGAATTATTCATAAAAACTAATACCACATGCAAGATGTTATTTCCTTACTTTGAGTGTTTTGACTCAAGATCTTTGAACCCTTCTCGTTCTGTCAAAAATTTGACAAGCCGTTGGTGAAATGATGTAGTTGAACGATATATTAACTAAACTTACACAGGTGGAAAAACCTGCATTGATCACTATTCTTCTTTAATAGAACATTTGTCCTCTAATAGCATCTCAAAGTTAAGGTATACCATCCCACGGTACTTTTAAATTACAGGATCATTCTAATGTTCTGTTGTTGTATCTTTCTTTTGGTGTGTGTATGTATGTGTGTGTTTTAATAGCATTTCAACCTATTGCAAGGAAGACTTAAGGAACTAGGAAGCCATTTTGGAGTTTTGCCTGTTCACAATGGTGAGTAGGTATTTCTTTTCTTTTAGCCTTGGAATCAACTTGGAAGGTGCTTGTTTAATGTCTTTTGTTACATATATATTTTCTGTTACATTTTTGGTAAATGTCAATTCTTTCATGCTGTGATGATTCTCGAAAAAGCTGTTCAATAACACCACGCTACCAGAAGAGTATGGTGTCTGATTATAAATATTTCACACAATTATTACTTGCCTGGCCAGTTTACATTCGTATCAAATATGATTTGATCATTTTCTGAGAATATATTTCATTCATGCTGTGATAATTCATTTGGAAACCTCTACAATGTATGTACTTGTATGTATGTATTTTAGATCCTCCTGTAAGCAGGAACTTTCGAAGAAGCCTCATTTGGCTTATCAAAGCAGCAAACTGACCGAAGTCAGTCTCTTAGATTCATATTTCACGTCCATGATTATGAATTGTCAATTGTCAACAACTCTGTAACTGGACGACATACATTAATCTTGGAGTGACTCATAGCTCCCAATTCTTGAGAAGGCAAATGCTGGTCCATGCCACGAATCGCCGTCATGGGGGAGGGGTATAAGGGGAGGGGGTGTCCCCCTCCCCTTTTGAATTTTTTGGGAATCCTGGTGATGCCTACATGTAAAATGGTGGCACTTAGAAAGGCTTTTGTCACCCAAAATTTTCTGAGAATTTTTGTGTGTAACATCAATAAATTGAATAGTAGGTGATAATTCATTCTTTCCCGTGGCATGAAAATGTTCGCTGCTCGCCCTAATGAAAAGAAATATAGGCTAATTGTAATTTGAGGTTCAAATGATGCTGTAAAGGAGGTTTTATACTCTATTATGCTAAATGAAATGATGGTT
The DNA here is from genome assembly GCA_000934455.1 of Apostichopus parvimensis. Lineage (NCBI taxonomy): Eukaryota > Metazoa > Echinodermata > Holothuroidea > Aspidochirotida > Stichopodidae > Apostichopus > Apostichopus parvimensis. The sequence goes on along the minus strand of KN885068.1, from coordinate 60,691 downwards.
GCTAAGTCAAAATTTGATGCAATTTTTTTTTATGTATACTTGACAATTACAATGCGGGTTTTTCGGACGCTTGCGCGGGTCAGCGGGTTTGGGTGTTAGAATGCGGGTCCAATCCGCGAAATGCGGGTCAGTTGGGAGCTCTGGTGACTCAAACTCGGGACCTTATGATTGGAAGGCACTGGTGTTAACCACTGAGCTAACACTCCTAAATAACATCATACGTGTGATTGGTGCTACCCTTTGTATAGTGATCCAATCGCAACGTCTCGATTATTAAAGTCACATTCGATCGAGTCTTTGTACCTGACTCGATACACCAGAACTCTACATATACCAGAAATCTCGAACAATTTCCTGTGTGGAGTTTCTTTCAATCTTTTCGGAGGTTTGTCAGTTGAGTTAGGTTGTCCCATCTTAATTAAGTTAAGCATCTTGATCAAATGAATCCTTTGTACAGATTATTTCAAAAGGTCTTCGTCTGAGGATTTCCAAAATAATTCCACAGACGTGGAATGGCTTCAGCCTGCATTACTCTTAATCTTCGCCCGAGGTAGTTTTAGGACTGACACTAAGTTAAATTAATTAAAATCCTTTGTTCCTGTGTCGCCTGATTTCTATATACACACCTCGCAAAACGTGATATGATCGGAAACTGTATTGGCTGACATATCTTGCATGTGGTTACCCTATAATGAGTACAAGAACACTATTGTTTTGGGCGGAGGTCAAAGTTCATATGGTTCAGCAGAGGGCAAAATGAGAAAATATCAAATACACTGTATCAGCCAGGGTTAGTAGCTTGCAAACTATTCTTGTGCTGCATATGTAATGTATTTAAATGCACCGTAACCTGCTGGGAGGTGTTTCTTCTCTCAATGTGATAGCAATTGGTTGTCATGAAAAACTTCACCCAAACAGAAGGGAAATCTTATTTTATTTGGGAAGGATCGCAAAATAAATGGTCCTTCATACACAAGGCTTGATGAAAGACTTGAACAAGTCTACATATGACATGATCATTAAGTTCCTCTTATTTTGTGTTCTCGGTTGTTTTATGTTCTCCTATATATTACAATCTGTTTTTTCTGTAACGGAGGTGGGCTTTGCAAATTATGCTGAATGAATCACGGCTGGTTTCACTAATTTTTAACTTAAAATATGAAAAGAAAAACAGCTGGTATTTCATGATGTAGTGGTGTTAACGTAAACGAGATCTCATTAGTAAATTGTTCTCTTTCATTTAAATATTTCTCCAGGATTATGGCATTCTGCTGAAGAGACAAATTGTTCACTCCTGGCACGACTAGCCATTGTTCATATGGTTCATGAAGCTAGGTATTTAACAGCACCTTTCTATTCCTTTCTGTCTTTTCATTTTTCATAATTCTGACTTGAATGGATAATTCTAGTGATAGCAGCAGACAAAGTAGCTCTTACCTTAAAGAGAAAAGTCATTCCTTGATTGAAAAACTCTTTCGCACATGATATCTTTTCGTTAACTTTGTGGAAATGTTAGCTTCCTTTAAAATCAATGTGATTTAAATATTATAAAGGGCGAAAAAACTCAATTGCCTATCACTCTTCTGTTGCCAGATGGATTCCAAAAAATATCACCAAAATTATACCTTTGCCATACAAATTGCTTTGGGGATGTAGTTTTGACCAAAGGATGTACAGAATTTCAAACAATTAACTTCAACCACCAGACTATATACCCATTTGAAGGTATAGAAATTATCAGTATGCATGTAATTTGAGTCCCTAGCAGTACTCTTACCCTCACATAGCATGTGGGTGCAATTTGTTGAAAATGTTCTGAATATGTAGGTGAAAACTGCATCCTCATAGCATTGTGTATTGCGAAGATATGAATGTCTCAAATTTTGTGATATTTTGTAAATTTATGCATCTGGCAACATCTACCAGAAAAATTTCGATGGTCATTTGATTATACGTTAGCATAATTAGCTTCACACAATATAGTGTGGCACATTGGTGGCACATGTCTTTTCATTGGATCAGTTTGCTCAAGTAAACCAAAGCTTTGGCACACTATGGTGGTACCTCTACTAAGCAATGTAGAGGATGCTACATGAAACATTGATTGTAAAGGATAGGCAAGGTTTAACCACAAATATCAGAGAGGCAAATCATAGTTGGAGAAGGAAAACCCATTAGAAGCTGCACACAATGAGAAAATAGCTACTTTATACAGAAGCTGGTTCTCAAAATTAAGAGGGTCGCTACACTCCTCCTTAGATCATCCTTAACAACCTGGGGTCGGTGGGAGTTTGTGAGGGAGAAGCCAGTCTTCAGGGAGTCAGCCAGGCAATAGGATCTGTAAAAGCCGGAGGAGCATGTCAACATTTCACTGATGCTGTCATCATAGTAAAGAACAAGTGTGAAAGTGATATCTCAGGTAAAGTCAACGGACAGTAAATGAACCCATGTCCCAACCATGCTGGGAGCGAGGTCATTGGTGATACTCCCTATATCTGTTGTTTGTGAACATTTCTTCATTGGCCCTAGCCCCCTGGGGTGTAGATTCCAAACCAATTGAGAACCTTGTATCTAAAACATTCCATGCTGTGTAAGATATAAGCTTCATATCAATCAGCTCTACCCAGGTTTGGGACTTTGTTTTTTTTTATCTCTATCGTCTCCTTTCAGAGGGTTGGACGTCCATCCAATCACACAAGCTAGATTTGGGAGACAAGAGGACACGGAATCCGTCAAGTTGCTAGAAGTCATTTACACCGACGAGATTACCCATGTTGCAGCTGGTATGAAATGGTTCACTTACATCTGCAAACACTCTGAGCCAGAAATTGACTGTATTCCAAAGTTTCATGAACTTGTACGGAGACACTTCAGGTGAGAGATTTAGCGATCATGTTGTGAATACTGTCATAATTGTGTATTACAATTGAAATCATATGAATATGCATGACTGAATACTGTCATATTGTGATTTACGATTGAAATCATATGAATATGCATGACTGAATACTGTCATAGCGTGATTTACATTTGAATCATATGAATATGCATGACTGAATACTGTTATATTGTGATTTACAATTGATATCATATGAATATGCATGACTGAATACTGTCATAGTGTGATATACAATTGAAATCATATGAATATGCATGACTGAATACTGTCATATTGTGATTTACAATTGAAATGATATGAATATACATGACCAATTGTTAGTTCAGTAGTAACTTTCCAGTCTTCCCATAATGTGCATCTGTCAACTCTCTGGGTTTTACAGGTCTCCCAGCTTTTTAAGGCATTCAGATGCTCTCCTGAGTATATGTTTTAATCTCTTGGCAAAATTTGATGACTAAACTTTTTCTAAATTGTGATCAGAAATGGGCGGCCTGTCCCCACCCCCCCCCCTCCTTCCCCAAGTAAGGATTGTGCTGAAAGATATATACACTTACAACCAAGTTACATGACTAACAATTAATTATATCTGAAATTACCAATACATGCATATCATTACTACATGTTCATACTGATCAGTCTGAATCCTTTCATTGGGGTCCGTAATGGTAGAGAAATGTTGATACCACATTAATATTAATTCTAATGTTTTTTGTCATTCAGTTGGTTAATTTTTTTTAAATTTTATTTTCAGAGGTTTCTTGAAGCCTCCATTTAATGAAGAAGGAAGAAGTATAGCAGGGATGACCAAAGAGGTAAGACGTTCAGGTTTGTCTTTTGTATTAATTGTTCAAAGAATTTTTTCCACTAGATTTGTTGCCAGTGAGGGTCATCTATCAGATAAATACTGTATCAAATGCCACCATGATTTAGTGAGCCTATATATAGTTGGCTGCTATGAGCAGACCTATTGTGTGTACTATGTATTCATATTTTATAGCATCATTACCTGTTGTGGCATACTCAGACCTGTTCTATATATTTGTATTCTATAGAATCGTTACCTGTAGTGTCACACTCAAACCTGAACTGTGTACTATGTGTTCATATTCTATAGAGTAGTTACCTGTAGTGGTATACTTAGACATGTACTATGTATTTGTATTCTATAGAACCATTACCTGTAGTGACACACTCAAACCTGTACTGTGTACAATGTATTCATATTCTATAGAATGGTTTCCTGTAGTGACACACTCAGAATTGTTTTTTGTACCATGTATTCGTATTCCATAGCATTTTTTACTGTACTGGCATACTCAGATTTCGGATCCATACTCGTACTTGGAGCCTATTAAAATAGATGTTTTGTAACTAATGCAGAGCTCGTACTCGTACTCAAGCTTCGAGCCTTGTGCACACACTCATACTCTTACCAATTAAAATTCTGCTTGTACTTTGCTGTTGTACTAATACTACAGAATGAATCAGTTTTCCAGTACATAAAGTCTTGTGTTGTGCAATTACATAGGAATTGCTGTACTACAACTCCATTGAAATCCTTTGAAGTTGAAGCCTTATTTTCTAAATTGTTTGTGTTAACACTTGATGGGCTATAGTAACAGAATCTGTTGGAAGTTGATTGCTTAAAATTACTGAAAACAAAGTCAGTCATTTTAGACATTTTAATGGTCCATTCTGAGACATATTGTGACTATAGGTCTAAATAAGTAGTTCTACAAAGGTAAGATTGTGCTAGTAAATAATAATAGATTAAAAAGTTTCCCCCGACTGATTTAGGTGGGGCCTGCACATTTATGGGAGGGCCAGAGGGGAAATCAAGGAATTTATAGGGGAGAGGGAACTGCCCTGGGTGTCATTGAAACCATCTCCTATATAAGGGAGGGAAATAAACAATTTAGAGGCATATTTAGATAATGAATTATGTCTAGCCTATATAAGAAGCCCTTAATGTGAGGCTGGTGTGCTAACAAATACTTTGTGAGAGGTTTAAAGAATTGGTGGGGAAGAGGGTGTACAGTTTTCTGTAAATCATGCAGAGGAATCATGTTAGTTTGTTGTATAAAAGTGCACGGCAGATGTTTACAAAAATTGTTAAAGGCGTCTTTTGCCTATTAGTGGGAATGCTACATTGTTGGTTGCAATGCAGATTTCATTTCAATTTCCAAGTTTCTCACAGGATGATGAAATGTGTTCTTTACTTTTGATCATTTATTTTAGTGGTATATCCCCTTGATGAAACCAAACCAAGACCCATGAAAGATGTCGGATGTTTTTGACGAATCTGGAATTTTATCATGAGCTGCCCATATTGGAGGACAGATAACTTCTTAATAGCTCATTGAGGAAACAATACAGAGGGGTCATTACTGAGCAGAAATATTGTGTATGAGGTATTAAATTTATGTAGAATAAAAAAATTGTATTTGTCATCTACCCAATGTCATGTCCCATTTATTGTTTTCAGGTAATCAAACATAATTAAAAGCACACAATGGGTTCTTTAGGCAAACTTTTTTGCCTTGAACATCTGTTTGCTTAATTTTCTGTCATTGCATGCATGCAGAATGCATCATAGCAGGATCTTGATGTTTGATTTTGGTCCAAAAATAAAAGTTCTTAATTTAACAGATACTTTTTTAACATAGTCCCATACCATGGATTATCATGCTGCATATTCATAGGGCTGTTGGCATCATTTAAATTTCATTTTCACTTTGTTTTTAACAGTGAGGTTTAATTATAATGATATATCCAACAGGAATTGCAATTACCATGAACAAAGGAATGCTTATCCTTTACATGTAACTTATTGAATATGCATTGGCGATGTTGGCATTCTATATCATTCAAATTTCATTTTCACTTTATTTTTAACAGTGAGGTTTAATTATAATGATATATCCAACAGGAATTGCAATTACCATGAACAAAGGAATGCTTATCCTTTACATATATCTTATTGAATATTCATTGGGCTGTTGGCATTCTATATCATTCAAATTTCATGAATGTTTATGCAGATATGTGCAGAAATAAATTCGCCTTATATTTAACAGTGAGGTTTAATTATAAGGATTAATATCCAACAGGAAATGCATTTCCATGAACAAAGGAATATTTTCCTTCACTAAAATCTTGATAAGAACAAGAACATATTGTAGGATATTTGCTAGTGTTGGATGTCGATAATTGGGTGAGCAATTTGTAATTCTTTGTGACCAATGACTGTTTCATGGATCTAGAAAATCAGTGATTCTCAGAATGATCCAATATGTTTCTACCATCGTTAAATCACCTAGCACCACTTTTGCAATGTAAGAATTTGGCCAGATGTGTCGTAAAATTGATAATTTCAATTACCAGCTGATTGTACCATTCTCATTGACACAATATTTCCAGTGTAGACGAACTATGAGTCTGGAGGGAAGTGCAATAACATGTTTGCATTATTTTTACTACTAATTGAAATTCAAGCAGCTGTTTTAACTTGAGAGTTATTTTTGAAAGACGATTTTAACCTGCTAATAGGAAAGCCATGAACACTGACAATAATAGTTTATTGCCATGGTGCAATGAAAGTGTCAGTTTTCATCAAAATAACACAGGGACAGGTACTGCGAAAGTCTTTCAAAGTACGTATACATTTTTGCAATCAAAAACTGAATTCCTGCCATCATTTATTGAGACGTTGCCCATTAATAGCAAATTGAACTTAGCATAAAAAATTGGCTCTTTAATGTATTTTGATAAATTTTACTTTATGAAGTTTTGTGTGCTTTAGTTAAGTTTATTCTTGTAGACAGAGTATCCTTGTAGAAACTAACTGGAAGTTAAATTTATTGTACTAACTTTTCAATACTTATGTGATTTTAGCAGTATACTGGTTACAGGAGTGGAGGGGAGAGGAGCACAGCATTCTATGTAACATGAGTAATAGAGCAATACAAATTTGGATTGATCTATCAAAAAAGTTGAAGTCTATGACTTCAAAACCCACATTCACCAGACAATTGAAAAAGGAATTTATTAACTCCTACTAGTATTTTATAATCTATTCACGTATCCATCTCAGCATTATTAGGATATTATTACTGTATATTTAATCCTTACGTATATTGATTATTTATATTTGTACATTTTTTCTTTTCTTCCAGGGAGTCTCCTACCTTGTTAAGTCTTTTTAAGACTTTATAGGAGACTTCCTTTCCCATTGTACACAATTGGCAATAAAACAAATAAATGAATCATGAGTAGAAACATGAAATTGTAGTTTATTTTGCCAGAAGTGTATCATACCCAGACATGTGTGCAATAACCTTAAAAGCAGTAAAATGGATGCTCTCCTGAGGGCTATTCATGCTAGTTTTTGGTCTTTAAAAAAATGTTACATAAGCACTAAAAAATTGATGTTGACAATCCTTGTGCATTACTTTATTTGTAACTTCACGGATGAAGATAGACTGGTTCCTGTTTCTGATAACAAGCAGATGTAATTAAATAATTGATTAATAATTAATAAATAGTTGATGAATGAATGACACATTACTTCTCACCGACTCACAACACAAAACAAACAGCTATATAGTGTGCTAATGGGTATCTCTATCCTTCACTGGCGATGACAAAATGTTACCTGGCGTTTGATGATAATTAAAACGGTATGACACATCAGGAGAGACGACACAATTATCACAAAAGCCGCTCCATGTTGTTGTATAATGTATTTGTTGTACCTTTATTTGCATTCAAATAGTATTTATGTTAAATAACAAAAATTAAATGTTATGGAATTATTTACACGATATTGTCATTGCTTATTCTTTTGTGCTTCTTCTTTTTCTTTTTACGAACGTTATCACTCGTTGTATTTATATGAACGTCTTGATTTTCGAATACAGCATTCATTGTATCTTCATGAACCTCTGAATGTCCACATTCCCCTATATGATCTCCATTTCCCACATGTTGTGATATCTCGGATTCTAGTTTGTTTCTACTTTCACTTCTGTTCATTTTCTTCTTTTTCTTCTTTGCCCTCTTTCTTTCTGGAAGTAGTTCTTCCCTTCCTACATCTTTGCCGTTTGGGATTGTTGAGGTCTCGTCATCGTGCAACTTCCTCTTTTTCTTCTCTGATACTGCAAAGTTGATGATGTCAACGCCATTCTCCTGGGCTTCTAATCTCATTAACTTTCCACTTGCAGTAAGTCCATGCCTAGCACCCCTAGAAGAGAGAAAAAAACAAAACAGAAAGCCAATTAATGGCTAATAGTGATTCCTTGCCACATTTCGAACGAGAATATTTTTACTTGTAAACACTGCCGACAAGATTTCAAGTATTTGCTTCTGCTGACTTTGCATGATCCAGGTTCTTGCACTCTTGTGGACCTCCTGTCCTCCTTAAAGGTTTTTCCTTTTTACCTTGACCTCAGATGATGTTTGGTGACCTCAAATTACCTTTGACCTCAACAGCAATAGGTAGAATTCTTGTACTTACTAAGGTGAAACCACATACTATATAAAGTTCAAGCTTCACTGAGGTAGTTATCACATTGTTAAGCTCCTTTTTTGTGCAGAGTTTGCCCTGTGTTAACCTCATGATCTTTGACCTCTACAAAAAAATAATATGAACACACTAAATATAAGTTCACCCAAGCTGCCACTTAACAAGGTATCTCATCAACAGAAATGATTATTCACATCTTGCCATGTGTTGACTTTTAACCACTACAATAACAATAGTATTTTTGTATGCAATAAGGTGGAAAGGGCTGTGCACTAAATATGAAATTTATCCAAGCTTTAATTAAGGGAGCCATCACGTTATTAGTTTGTCAATATAAACTATTCTTTGATCACTTCTTAAAGAAAACAAGAAGCAGTTCCATGAGTCAGACAAATTCCTGTAAAATCATTCTCCATTTCAAGTGGCATGCCCCTACAGCTATTAAGACTTCTTGCAACAGACACCTCAAATTGGTTTCTCTATACTACAAAATGATCTCGTGCAGAAGTTTTCTTTTGGGGACTTTCAACTGATTATAAAATGTGTCACGGCTGAAATGAAATGGGGCAAATATTAATCAGAAGCTCAGTAATTATTCCCCTTTCACACCTTGTACCCGATGTACCAAACGTATCTCTTACTTGTGGGCAGTGCGACCTTCGCATGCCTTGAGGAGGGTTTCATCTAGGTCTGCCCGATGAGGAAATTCATCATCATCATCATCTCCATCTTGACCACCATCATCATCAGAGTACGGTTGACTTGTTTCATCTTTTATTTCTCCATGATTTGTGAGGACTGAACTCTGTCAAAACATAATTTAAGGAAAAAGTTAACAAAACAGTCACGTTAAACAAACCACTATTTAAGTTTCTCAAATAGTTATAATTTCGATCAGAGAAAGAATCTGGACAAAACGCTCGAGGAATTGAAATGAGACAGCAATCTATCTGGGGTGCTCTCTTTCCCTTCAGAACACTTTATATGAAGACCTGTAATGAACAGATTCTTATACCTCATTTACTGCTCCCCCTTCTAAATGATTAAATGACTCTGGACCTCAAGATGCAAGAAGGCACTGTAAGAAGAGGATGTGTTGTCACTCCCAATGACATTGTGGCACAGACCTTCTTCACTCAGCAATCTCTTGATGAGAAGCATACAGTACAGTACAGTAAGTGAGTTTCCCTTGGTTTTGTTTTTTGTTTGTCTGTTAGTGTTTTCATAGCAGACGTAAACAGATTAATGATACTGGAAACAGAGCTTGTATAGTAAAGGTTATGTTCAAGAATTTCAATATTTCACTAGCAGTATCTGCAAGTGCCATCTCTCCCAGCACAGAAAGGGTAATACATCGTACAAACAATCAAATTTAACAGGACCTAACAGTTCTTAGCTTGTTTTAGTCTTCATCTGATTTGTTCGTTATTTGAAAATGGTGGCTAGATGGGTCTCCTTCTCTGCCAACATAGGGTAAGATTTATTGGACTATTCATCAGGAAAACCACTTATTTCATGGTTTGTAGACCAAAGTCCCCAAGCTGCCAGGTAAAAACTGGCCAATGAATGAATGCCCTTACCCCCTGAATGTAAATCCCCATTTGTCTGACTTCATTGCTTCCAACCCACACCATATATTACACCATATAAGGCACCATTCATTACACCATACAGTTTAACATCAATAGGGATATGGCTTTCAGCCTTTGCTAGGAATAACACTCAAAATTATAAAAGTAAACGTGGGGTGGGGTGAAGTGTTAGGGGTCTCTGATGAGCCTGAGATGAAATGTTAATTGACTCTACAGTATTGTAGCTATCTTGATCAAAAGGCTGTATAAGTGACCATTTCTTATAGATCTTAAATCTGTCGACCTGCTGGTGCCCATTCAACACATTGTCTAGTGCATTGCAATATTATTTTCAGCTGATTTATCATCTTTTTTTTCTCTTTCTCTTTTTTCTTTCCTTCCTTCCTCTTCTTTACAGGGTAGGTGGAACATCTGTCTCATGTGGAGACACCAAAAAACAAAACAAAACAAAAAAATATATACAAACCTTCATAAATATACCATATTTTAGGGGTTTATTCTCTGGTAAGGAGGACTGTTTTCTGTTCTTCTTCTTTTTTTTCTTTAGTTTCCATTTCTTGGTGGTAATCAAATCTGAACTGTCTTCTATTTGCTTCATTTCAACTCCATCCTGCCAATAAACAGAGCAAAGAATGTTTTACATTAAACATTAATACCGAAACTAGTCAAAAGTAATCATTATGTTTCTTTGCCTGTGGCTGAGAGTAATAGCCTGTAGAAGAGTTAGACTTTATGTTTAAAAGTACCACTGTGCTAAGTAGTTCCCTTACATACAGTATATATACTACATCGATGTATTGTGGCCAATGCAGTAAATTAGTAAAAAGCGAAAAAACAACAACTTGCCATCTTTCCCATTGTGTCCAAGGGAAACCAGTGACAACTTTTGAATATATTTAAGTATTAAGAAGATGCAATCTGGCACAAGTTGCACACTATAGTCTAGAGTTAAAATGTTTAATTGGAAGCTACCCGACGCGTAAGTTGTAATCCATAAGCCCTTGCGGGTTTCTCCCACATTTGTGATCACTGAAGCGTCGTAAAAATAACCGCTGATTATTATTATTATTATTATAATTTCTGCACCCACACTGTTTTCTTATAGACTGTACTTTCATGTCATGCTTTAAAGCACTTGTACTGACAGTATGAGCAGCACAGACATCCTGCAACTATCAGATTTAACAATTAGGAACCGTTCATACTGTCAGTATGAGTGCTTCGAAGCACGATATGGGAGGACAGTATACAGTGGTATTAGCACTGCGAATTTAATGTTCCCAACGGGGCGGTATTTCTGCTGTGCAAGAGTATTGTAAAGCTTGGCATAATCTTTGATTTATGTTGATGTACTGTCTCATGGTTTTAAATAACTGTTGGGACACATAAATATTCAACGAAATACCTATCAAGTTTTGCGCTAGATATTTTATATGTTACGAAAACTTATGCAATACAAACAGTTGCAAATTTAACCTCTTAAAGATCTGCTTTAATGGCTCCAATTATAGCAAGCCAAAGCGAGGAATTACGTATTCGACCTGCCACGGTCGTAAATCGACCTCAGGCTCTACAATTAGCCTGCACAGCTTCTTAACACCATTAGTCTCTTCGTGTAAACACTGTGTGGAAATATGTTCATGTCTTCAGTGTAGTTAATCACTCAGCATTCACACAAAGACCCTCATACAAGAAAAAATATGTGGCAGGACTTGCAGACTAGTTGGTAAAAAGAGGTCAGTTTACGACCAGGCCAGGTCGATTATGTAATCTCAAGAAATTTTTCTAGGACAGCGTGCTATAGTTGGTCCATACAGCAGACCTTCAAATCAGCAACTTGAATGTTATATGCTTCCAAGAAGAACCGATATATAGGATTCGACTATGACTACCACTATGTCAATGGTACTGAATCTTCGTTTCGGCTACCCCAGGAAATGTACCAGTTGAAAGATGTAAATTTATACCTCCAAATTCTCCACTAGGATGTTACTAGCAGCTTTCTTGTAGACATGGTCCCACCAGTTAAAGCAAAGGTCATCTGCTTTATTATGTCCAACCTGAAACAGAAGAATCAAAATTAGCAAAATCTAATATAATGATTTTTTTCAAAATCTAATAATCACCATATTTGGAGGAGAGGGTTGGATTGGGGTTATGGGGGAAGGGGGTGGAGGGGGGTGACAGTTGAAATGTGGGTGAATCAGTGTTCAGAAGTAAACAACCCTCCCCATAGTAAGTGCTATATGCTTCCTGTTTGTTTAATTTTATAGAGAATCTGGCTCAACTTGTTAACAAAGAATGACAGAAACCTAACAGACATTTTAGGGCACATATAAAGTCATAAAGGTCTCTGTAGTACTGCGGTCTGCTTACCGGTAAATGACATCTTATATTATTTATCCAATAGTGTTTTTGGCACTTTTTGCTATTCAATTTGAAGCAACAGAAAGAGCACCTGACAAAAAAGCACAGGGCTACATATAAATTATAT
>KN885067.1:83295-94401 GCA_000934455.1 Apostichopus parvimensis | reverse complement strand
ATTAGAAGCTACCTTAGAAATGCAAGGTGCACTCACCTTAAATACAGAAATGTATTCATCAAGAAATATGACTTTATTTTTCTATCTCAATGGTTGATTCATTTAATATTTTTTATGTTTTCCTTTTTATTTTTGGACATAGAGGCAGGGGGGGGGGGGAATGTCTGCGACAGCGAGAAGGGGACATAATTGTTCCCTCTTTCAGGTATACAGGAACATTTTTACACTAGTTGAGCTGTTGTCAAGGTAATGCGTTTGTCTGTCTGTTGGACCGTTAGTAATGTTTTTTCTAGGTTAAAATTCTGCTCGCAGATCCTTTGCTGCTTCTTCTTACCAGATTTGGTGAAGTTGTGAAGTTGTTAAGATTTCAAGAACATCATGAGGTCAAAGGTCATTTGCAGTCATAAAAGTTGAGTTCGTAAAATACCTACTACCCCTAGAGTTTATCTTTGATGTCCACTTGGTGATAGTAATCAATATATGACTGGTCGTAAAAGTAGTACCTTATTAAAGGTAAATACCGAATAAAAAACATGTGTTTTAAAGGCCTACCCCTTTTGAAGCTGTGTAAACTGTCAGATTATCAGTTTTGGCCGTACATTTTAGCAAACTCAAAATTAAGTAAACTTTTTTTTAAAGTACTTTCTCGAGACATTTTGATCCTCTAAATGTTTCCTAGCTATTTTGAATTATTCACAATTGATTAAATATCTCAGGATGGGTGTTTATTTTACAGTGGCAATACATTACTTTTGAAATGTGAACAATGCTGAACATTATTTGAGTTTGTTTCATATTTTGGGGATCATACTGGTGACCTTTAAGATTACCTCGTTATAAAAAGAATCAACCAAAAACCGAACTTCCTGCTTACACCCAGCATAAAAACACGTTTGAAGCAAAGTCACCCAAGAAAGAACCTGGGCATGAAAAACCAAACAATCAAACGGCTGATCCGTTCTCAACCTCAATCCCATTTTACCGAGACTGTCACTGTGTGATCATCGTCAGGTGTTTATTAGACGTCAAAGAAAAAATTTAGACGTCAAATGGAGCATTCTGAGGCATATGTAAGATATAAGTAATGTCAATAGAAGTAGATCTATGCGCATCATATTGCCAATAAATACTTCAAGGTTTCAAAGGGAGGTTGGAGGGAAAGTACATGCATAGTAGTCCTATTCTTCCCTGGCAGAAATGCAAAAATCCCTCGACTGAACCGTATCCTACCCCCTCCCACCGAATAACGAAGTTTGTGCGGACTAGTTATTTATTCTCTCACCTAGCCTGCTTTAGGAGTCGAAGGTTTTCAGAAACTATGCAGAATTATTATGTAAATTTAACAGAGTGAAGCATGTATGCTTTTCGGGAAAGTTAATACTTTTGCAATTATTTTTCTGAAAATTATGCAAAAAGGGAAACCCATTCCTTCGGTGCAAATGTTCAACTAAAGAAATTTGGTACAAAGTCATTTGGATTTCAATCATAACGTATCCCTTCTAAAATGTTAAACAACAATACATCTTTACATAATATATCCTATTTTAACTGAGGTGAACATTTAACACGTCGACGATACGTGAAAATTCCCATACAATGGGTAAATAGACTATGAAAAATCATTGATCCGTGGCACGCCCTTTTGTATTTGCAGGAATTCCCCTCTATGTTGCAACTTCTTTAGACCCCTGACCTCAGTGATTACTTTGTAACACGTCACTACAGGCCGTATTGAATTGTACCATACTTGCATACACTGAGTAGAGTGTAACGTCATGTGAAACGTGATACCGGTAATTCATACAAGAAAAATGATGGTTAACTGTGTTTTGTTGCAGTTATTTTGTTTCGAAACACATTCGTTTTGACATCAACCTTTGAGGTCTTTACGATAGAATTAGGTAAGTGAGCATTCACTTCAATATATTTTTAAATGTCTTCTATTGGCCATTTGCTATGAAACAGAAATCGTTCGATATATGTACTTGCTAGCAAGTAGATCCTAATTGGGAGAATTTACATTGGGTTCCATTGTAACGGCCGTATTCTATATTGTAGCGCGTTATGGAATGACCAGACTGGGGTTTCTGTTAAATTTGTACAGCCTGCAGCTGCCATAATAAAATGGTTCAGAACATTTTTAACGAAATTTCTAATAGAATGTCAACAGAATGAATCTGGTAACTACTAAAAATTGACACTTCAGTATAAGTCCAAATTTGAATTTGAGTACCTTTCTTGAGTTGATCATATGTGGGCAAACTTTCACTTCGAAACATAATTGGAACAAACTTTGAAGTGTTCTAGGCTAATTCAACATCACGTCTATCTGGTAAAAGAAATATTGAGGGTTGAATATAATCAAATGTTTTACGGGGCAAACACAACTAACAGTCACTAAATGTTGCAGAAGACGATAAAACGAAACATTCATACAGTCGTATTGTAAGTATATGGGGCAGTGAGCCTTCATTTGAGGGATATAGCCAGTCTGCTGTGGGGTTTTTGTACGTGATAAACAAAACCAAAGCAAGATTTGCATTAACTCAAAGACTAATCATTTTGGAAAGATGTGAGTAAGTGAAAGTATCATTATATACCTTAAATTATTAAATGTTTGGATAGAACATATTGAAGTAAACTTACCATAACATCGTAAAAAAACATTCACCATCAGTGGCAAAATAACAGTGAGAATGTACTTAAATTTGCATAATGTTAATTAAGAATAAACTTTGTATAATGCCTTGATACCTATTATTTAACCTGTGTGTAATAACAATTAAACTTTTGTTCCATCTTGTATCAATTACTTTACATCGGGACACTTAAATTTGTATATTCATAAAGTGTTACCCAAATTGGTTTGTGGGGTACGTCCTCTTATGTGATTTCGGTGCTTAGGTATGTACATATAATATGTCTTATTATTCATCTAGATTGTAAGACATATTGTATTTGTTATAAAAGGATATCTATATTGCTTGACGACTGTTTGTTGTTTGTGAAAAATTAAAGTGACAGCTTTCAATATTCTCTCAAATGCACATATTCTTTATATATACTTGACTTAGTTCTTACATAATACTCCTACATCACTTATTCGGCTAATAATTTGGTGTTACACACAGGACAGTTGCGGTATTAAAAAAAAAATGGGTTGCCGAGTAATACCGCAATTAATCAAAATAATTTGCTAAAAAAAGAACATGGTTGCAATAGGAAAAGTTTAATGTTCTTAAACGGAATTCTAAACGACGTGAATTCACGGCTTAAAAGTACCAGTCAAGAAACGTTGCACCCGTTTATTGCTAATAATTTACGTCTTGGCGCAGACGTCCTGACTGCCGGTATTCAAGCACAATACAAATAATATAAAAAAGTGAACAATTTTAACATCTTGAAGACGGTTGATGTTTACCTATGTCCATCGGACCACGAATCCCCTTATAAACGTACAACAATCTCCTTGCAACTTAAGTTACAAATGTTGTACGTTTGTGCTATCATAATGCAGATCACTCTATCAAAATGGCCACACATACTTACTTTTTTATTGTCGTCAACGAAACGTTATAACAAATGGCAATGTCATCCACAATGCCGTACACATGATCTGTGTAATGAAGATCCCCGTGCATAGGGACAGAGTGATGGGTTCGACAACTTGAGATGCTGACAGTTTTGGCCAAAATAAAGTTATTCGCACCCAAAATATAACTGAGTTTCCCACACATGACTTTAGGCATAATACAACAAGAGCAAATTAAAAAAAAAACTAGTTTAATGTTTCTCTTAACGTAGAGTTCTTGGCTAATTTAAACGCTCGAAAATAATTTGATTAAAATAGGAAGATTGCAGCAATAATGTGTAAATGTGTTCTATATTATTTGATACAGGGTCCCGTGAACCAGACCTATGGCTTCGACAACTCCTCTCAAAGAGCTGACAGAGAACTTCTTTCTGTGTTCTGTTTGTTTGAATCAATTTAAAGAACCGAAGCTGTTACCATGTCTTCATCGATATTGCAGGGATTGCTTAAATACAGTTATTCAAGCCAGCCAAGATGGGACGGTTATATGTCCATTATGTCAACAGGATTATGTCATACCAGAAAATGGGGTAGATGATTTCAAGACTGACTTTCATATGAAGAGTATGCTTGAGTTTGTAAACTTGCAACACTTGTTTGAAAATGAAAATGCAAAACAATGTGTGAGTTGTTCAGAAAATACAAAAGTCTTTGCATACTGCTTTAAGTGTAGAAACTTCTTATGTGATCAATGTTACAATGTTCACTTGAACAGTCAAATGTTTACAGATCACCAAACTCACATTCTGAAATTGGATAATGCTGAAGCCAGGAACATAACACTGGAGAAACTATCGACACTTACGGAAGATCCCAGGTGCCACATACACATGAAAAAAGAGGCACAGTTATGTTGCTGTACGTGCCAACATGTACCAGTATGCATAGTCTGTATATATAGTAAACACAAAGGTCATGACCTACAAGACGTATCTGAACTAGCAACTAGTGAAAGAGAACTTTTGGAACCCAAACTTGCGGAACTAAACAATAACAGAGACAAACTATACGACTTACCAAACAAAATTGAAACTACTAAGCAGAAGCTGAACGAAAATGCCGAGAAAAAGACACAAAAATTGATAAATCAGCATAAGGAACAGACGCAGAAGATTAATGATAAACTTGACGAATGTACAGAAGTACGAAAAAGAGGCTTACAGGATATAGAAAGCAGAGAAAGAGATAAAGACGGTCAGATTACCATTAATTTAGAAGAGGAATTAAACCAAGTGAGAGAAAAATATGATAAAATTAGGAAAAAAGTGAAAAGACAATATGGCGACGAATACGAGGAGTTTAATCAGAAATGTGATAAAACTGAGGGCGCACTCATAAACAAACTTGATAGATTAAATGTCTGCTTCAAGGATTTAATAACAACCACAGATTTGGGTGTAAAAAAAAATAAAGATGAGCTGAAAGAAATGTCAGATTATTGTGACACGATTATCAAACGATATGAGAACTTTATAGCAACGACCTCATCTATTCTTGCTTCTAAAGACAATTGGACAGACGCTCAGTGTATCCCTGATATTAGAGCAGCATGTGAACCTCTCATAGAAGAAATGAAAAAAGAATATCCAGAGTTAGGATCTTTGTCTGATTTCTTTATCAGGGATATAACGGATGTTTTTAAAGACAACGTCACGATTGCTCAGCATGAAGAGTCAGTTGTTGATATTGCAGAAATCATACCTATGCATTGGAGGATCAATGGTATTACAAGCAGCGGAGATGGCAATATCGTCATAACTGGTAGGGCATCTATGACGTTCTCGCACATCACTGTCGTCAACAAGAAAGGAGAAGAACAATTGCAGGTTGTGTGCAACAATTATTTGAACAAGCATGGTTCCTTGTGTTATTGCTGTTCTTTATCAGAGTTCAAAGTTATAACAGTTGATAAGTATGGCAACATCAGAATTAACGATGTACGAAGCAAGAAGAACACTTGTCACGTCATTACCAAGAGGCACTTTAAACTGCAAGCGAGTTGTGTAACGACTGATCCTGTGAAGAGTCTTATTATTGTCGGTACTGACAACAGAGATGTGTATGTATTTACTGATCAGTTGAATTACAGTCACATGTTTACCCTACCAGATGTAATCGATAGGGCTTTAGATATCACTGCACATAGAGGTAATCTCATTGTCTGTTGCAATGGTGGAGCATATGCAGCTACCATAGAGGAATCAGAGAGTATGCTAATGTATGAATTCACCAAACCAGACCTCGATGGATACGACTGGAGTCCTTGCAGTGTCTGCACAGACAAGAACGAGTTCATTTACATGTTATGGTTTACATGCACCTCATATCAGCAGAGATGTATCCTGGTACAATACAGTCAGGATGGTCGACAGATATTGACACGAAGAGTATATAATGACGCTAGCTGTGTGACAACGCTAGAAAGGGATGGGTCGGAAAAACTGTTATTATCAACATTGGCTTCAAGAAAACTGTACACGTACGGTCTAGTAGTGACGTAGATTAAAGAAAAAATTTCAACGTATAATTAGACAGAATCTAAGAAGGTGCATTTAAACTAAATTCAGAACTTTTTTCATCGAGAAATACGACTCTTACATTTTCTATCACAAACGTTTGATTTATTTTATTTGTTTGATTATTTCTGCTCCCTTTTTCCTTTCCAACAAATAATATCCAAAAACAGCATGAGTATGAATTATATTCATTTCTATATTTCAGCAGCTGGTTGTAAGTAATGAGGTTAAAGTAGTAGTTCCCTGGTTGAAATATTTCACATAGTGAGAGCATTTCACTCTTCTACACGTCCAAGTTGCCTGCGAGAATAGTCCGTGTATGGAGGGAGGTCCCCTAGAATGTAAACTAAAGCAGTGAATACAATGTTATAATCGAGATACAGATATTTTTGTATTAAATATAGTCCGTGTATGGAGGGAGGTCCCCTAGAATGTAAACTAAAGCAGTGAATAGAATGTTATAATCGAGATTCAGATATGGTTGTATTAAATACAAGGATACACTAAAGCAACGATAAATTAATTGAAATTATGACAAATTGAACTCATAATTAATTCCAGGTCAGTCAGTTTATAAACTATATTAAAACATATTCATCATCTGGCATATCTTTATGGCATCCACGGGTATTATATTCTGCATTAAGACGATTGTTACTATAGACAGCTGATTGTGCTTGTTGTACTAAACCGGTACATCATAGCCAAAGTATTTGATACCCACATAACAAATAATGCCTATTAATTATTAAAAATGCATCGATGTATATAGCCATTGACACCGCCGATTGTACCTACACCTATACACGATATCAGCAGTATCTGATAAAGACACAAAAACTTATTTAAACTAAATATTGAAAAAGAACACTGCTGAACTTACCGCTTACACTGCTAACTGCACCTCCGTAGTTCTTTGTACACACAGAAACAATTCACAGTACTCGATACACACGCAACACTAAGTTAAACCAATCAGCTAATCATTAGCATTATTTAAATTAGTACATTGTATCTGTAGTTCTTGATGTATACACAAAATTGCTGGTATTCCCTAAGTTAACTTTCATTACATACTTGTTAAACATAACAACGTTGAGCAGAAATGTGTTGATGCTTTGACAGATAGCAAAAAGAACTTTGTTCTGTTTGTAACTTCAGTGTTTATTGCATTTCCTCCAATTTTCTATTTATTTTTAAGATTAAAGAGGACGGACATTGGGGTTGGGGAGCTTTTGTTACACGTCGCTAGATTAAGGGAATCGTTGCAGTTTTGTCGGTAAGCTTGTGTCGAATACTTTGGAGTGACGATGACGCCTTTTCCTATATCGATACCTATGTTATACCATATTTTAATTTATAATTGTCTAGCACGGTATAAACTTATTAACATGTTCATTTGATAGAGTGTGACATGACCCCACAAACAATACGGCGATGAGAAAGAAGATTACGCAGAAGGCTTTGTATCATTGATAATTTGATTTTATGATATTCCATATTTCTTCGCGAGGATAGAGTTTGAGTGTTCGTAGACTTGGTTCCTTTGACCTATGTAGCTTCCTTCAACACTAAATGTGATGTCTTTATTTATTATTCCTTCTTTTATAGCTATGACGCATGCAGAGTGTTTACGCTTTGTGGTAGAATGCGTGTGGGTTATACAGTAGTGTTGTATTATGCATTGATTCATATCCATGGTAGTTTGAAGTTTAAGAACATGCGAACCCCCCCTCTCTCCCCCTCCCACACACTACCACCAACCCCTTCCTTGATGGCGCAGGATTATTTATGACAGTACAGCTAATAGCTGCCGTCAGGTAAAAATATTTTATTATTTGTTTCATGTGTGACTGTTCTGTATGTATATATTGAGAGAAATAGAAGTGCCTTATATGTGTTACAATAAAGCTCAGATTCTGTCCAATCCAAAACATTATTGTTGTAGAATGTTTTCGCCTCATATCATTGCAGCTAGAGATCACTGTTGCACGTCGTCAACAGGACCACCCTAAATTCACAAAGATGCCTTGTTGAACTTTAACCTTTGAATTTTCGTTAGGCCTACATCTATATAGTACGACTTTTGAAAATTGCTGTTATATTTGATTTGATGTGCTATAAAACGAAACGACGTGTGACTTAATTTGATATAAAATCGACTTGACTCGACTTGAGAGTTGAATTGCTTTCTCTTGCAATAAAATTAAATGACTTGTGACTTGATTTGAAAAAAAAAACGCATTTGTCGTGACACGGATTCACAAAATATGACTTGGTAACAACACTGCTAAATTGTAACATGGAATGTTACTATCTACATATCAGATAGCAGAAAACAGAAACATAGTTAAGTGAAAGTAAACCCTGTGCTAAACCGTAGCTCAAAACCAGTATAATAAGAAGAAATGCGAACCCTTTCAGGATATTGTTACTGACGAGGGATTTCAAAACACCATACAGAAATGTGTTGAGCGGGCTATTGAAGCAAAATTGCTACAAATAATGGTGACGATGGAGGAAAATGCAGGGAAAATACTTGAGCTCGAGGCCGACTTATCAAAATCCGAAAAGGAGGCAGAAATGTTGAAAAAAAAAGTAGAAACCCTAACAAATCATTGTGATTCGGTAAAGAAAACCCTGAATGAACTTGAACAATACTCACGTAGAAACTGTGTCAGAATATTTGGTATCCCGGAAAAGACAGGAGAAAATACGGTCTTTAGAGATTGTAAATGAGAAGCTTGGAATAAGTTTAGATCCTGCAGAAATCGACATATCTCATCGCATAGGGTCAAGAGAAACCGGTAAAGTGAGGGCCTTGATTGTGAAGTTCTCAACGTACGCAACAAGGAACCGTTTTATTCGTGCTTAAAAGGATCAAAGGTGGTTGTGCGAGACAAACCAGAAACTTCTGCAGAATACCAAAGGTCATCCCAAAGTAAAGCACGCTTGGACAGCTGAAGGCAAAATTATTGCCCAAATTGAAATTAATGGAAAGCCAATTATCAAACGCATATTTGGTGATGCGGATCTATCCAAAATTTGAAATCTTATTTCCCCTCCTTAACGAGTGAGTGTTCGTTATTGTTTCTTACAAACTATACATTAAACAATATAATAAACTGATAAACTCTTTATAAAAACGCAGTCGCGGCCTTCATGGGCCATTTTTGTACATTCTTGCAAATCATTATTTCTTTGGTTTTTGTTTTTTTATAATTTGTTTTTTTTTTCTTCATTGTATTGATAACTATATGTACTTCATTAGAAAACGATTCGATTATTCACATTTTTCTATCCATAATTATCAGGGAATTTATATGAATAGACCTATGGTACTTAAAGCTAATGAGATGTTAAGTATCATCATCACCAGTTGGGTTGCCTGTAGAAAACTCTGGTTCACTAATTTCAAATATTTTTCTTCATGGCAGATTTTCATATATTCAATTTTAACGATGAGTTTGCAAACTCATCGATATCTGTTGAAAATGATTGTACCTGTTATGATACAAATCAATTTAATACTGCTTTTTGTTCTAAACATAATTGTAATGTTTTGTCTTTCATTCACATAAACATAAGAAGCATAAATAAAAATTTTGATTCGTTATTGCACTTTTTGGAAACATGTCCTTTGAAGTATTCAGTAATTGCTTTAACAGAGACATGGATTAATCCTAACGATTTAACTAGTTTGTAAAATATTCCTGGTTATACTTTTCTCCATAATGATCGTAAAAACGGGAGTGGGGGAGGGGTTGCCTTTTACATTAATAATCGTTTTTCCTTTTCCTTTTCCAAGTATGATGATCATGATAGGGACAACGGACATATTGAGAAACTTTTTATTGACCTCTGTATTTCTAAGAACAAAGTTGTTAAGTGGGAGTTATTTATAGACCACCAGGTAACATTCAATATTTTAATAACGAATTTATTGAATTAATGACATCTTTAAATACTAGAAATAGGAATTGTGTTCTGTTGGGTGATTTTAACGTCAATCTCTTAAATTTTGACACTGACAAATACGCTAATGATTTTCTTGATACATTACGTATGCTTTCCTTTGTACCAAGTATAAATAAGCCAACTAGAATCGCTCAAAATTCAGCAACTTTAATTGATATGATCTTTTATAACGATCTCAATAACAATGTTTCGTCAGGAATTGTGTATACTGATATAGGTGATCACTTACCTGTTTTTTTAATTACACAAATAAACCATAATATAGAAAAGCATAATTTCAGATGGATACATGATGTATCCCCAGATAACGTACAGACTTTCTATTCAAGCTTGGCCCAATTGGACTGGGATAGTATAAAAACAATCAATGTAAATGATGCATATGTCAATTTCCTTCAATTATATAATGAGATGTTTTCCAAATATTGCCCCCTCAAAAAAAAAATTCTTCGTTTAAGAACAGATGTATCTAGAACTAATTATGTAAATTATAAAAATAAGCTTACTGATGTTATTCGGATGGCAAAAAGCAATTATTTTGACGCTAAATTTCAAGCTAATGCAGGTAGTATGAGAGAAACATGGAAAACAATAAATGAAACTATCAAACATAAAAATAAAGGTAACAAATATCCGACTGAAATAGTTCATAATAATCACACAGTTAAAAACCTGGAAAGTATTTCAAATATTATCAATGATTTCTTTGTAAACATTGGTGCTGATTTGGCTTCTACGATTCCCCGTACCGATGTTAATGTAAATAAATTCTTGAATGAACCTTATTTAAACGGTATGTACATGTTTCCCACCAGTGTTGAGGAAATATATTCTTTTGTAAGTAAATTGAAATTAAATAAAAGTCCAGGTTTTGATAATGTTCATGTTAATATTGTAAAGAAAACAATTAATGGTATATAAGAACCCCTTTGCTACATTTTCAATTTATCTCTTTCCTCAGGTATTGTACCAGATAACTTAAAAATTGCCAAAGTCGTTCCATTATATAAATCTGGTTGT
>KN885067.1:38693-80678 GCA_000934455.1 Apostichopus parvimensis | reverse complement strand
CTTTTGTACTATCTTCTATGTATTTTTTGTATTATCATCTTGCGGAAATAAAGAGAGAATAAAGAGAGAATAACCCTTGACAGCATTTGGGCGATTAAATTTTTCGGAACAATTTTCCATATTCTTTTACATAATTGGTTAATCAAACTATATATGTAATATAGAAATTTGTAAATAGGCAGAGGAAACTGTAGTTTCTAAAAAGGCATAAGATTGACAACAAAATGTACATAAGTAAGTGATATCGCGTCACATGACCACACTAATTCATCTTATCGTAATGTACAGTGCAAAAGATACACGTGATCGCTGACTATTACAGTTAAACATGGCTACTTATTCAAGGATTTATTTCTAGCTCATGTCCCAAACAAGATAATATCAGAGTTTTTTAATGCATCGGTGATCGACATGCAAGTAACTAGACAGAATAATTAGTAATAGGTCATAGGAAATACGATTGCTCTTGCTTTATTTCTTAACCATTATGACACAATTGTAGACATATACCTACATACTAGAGGGACATTACAACATAATAGTCAATGAGACTAGCCTACAGAGGTGATATTAGACCACGGTGAATACTTTTCTTTATTTGCATATTAAAAATTTTGGGATCCTGACATGAGCTCACTTGAAAAATGCCCAACCCTGGAAACGATAACTTCGAGTTATCATTCGCAAAGGCAACTTCCAAACGTCTCGTTTTGACAAAATTCCAAATATTCTTTTCTATGTGCTATACAAGCCATAGGAGACAAACCTTAAAGGAATAGTTGGTACTAGCCAAAAATACTCAGTCACTACGTAATCTATATTTAAACCTCTCGTCAGTTTACGAAGAATGTCTACCCTAAATCTAAATATTAAAGGTTAAAAAAAAAACTGCACGCTGGATGATTTTAATAGAAAAAGCATGCTGAAATCGTGTCACCCTCGAAAAATCTTTGTCAAATATATATTAAATTGTGTTGCTTCAGAACAAAAATCAGTAACATATATTTAAAAGAAAAAAATATATATATAATAAATTGTGATAAGTTGTAACCATCATTCAAAAACAACTTCGTTTGTTATCTGTCTTCTCTGTGAATTGTAGTGATTGTAGGATCTTTAAACGTAAAGATGACAGGTATCTATCTTTCACACACAATATAATTTCTCTCCCCTGCGACGCGTCAGCTGCCGTGTTTCCTTGGCATAGGGCGCGACAGAGGCGAGAGCGGGTGATTATCGTATAACGACCTTTCTGAACTGCCATTGTTAGGATTTCGCAGTAAACACGTCATGCTTTGATCAGAGATATCAGAGAGGAAAAAACAAACAATAATTGCAAAGAAAATTAAAGAAACATCACAATTCGTGAATTCTTTATATTAACACATAAAAGAAACTTCCACTATCAATGTCGTAGATGGTTTTAAGTTAACATCAAACACACACTCACACAAAGTTTACGATCATACCTACTTTTTGCAAGCTGACTTCATTGATTTTATATTTTGGGGTTAATTTAAATGTTAAATGGAGGGTTATTTGTTTGCAAGCAGGAGCAGGGATTCTATTCATTTTAAAATGAACATTGGGTGAGAACTACCTATTGAGGATATTACAATTTGATGTGGAATCTTCAACTACTCTTAACATGTTTAATCATATGTAAACGATGGAAAAGTGAAGGAAAACACATGTCCAACGTTAAGTAACTCTGTGAAGATATGCATATTGTCTACTTTGGAAATTGCCACATTTTTATTAAGCATCAATATAAATAAAATGGTCTTGGTCTAGTCATATTCATACAAAATTAACCTAGACCTGTAAGGTCATAAATAAGGATAGTGATTCTTTCACACATTACTCTTCAAAACATGACATAACGTTTACCTTAAAAGTGTAATTTATTTACAAAGCTACATTCCGCAAAACAGCATTAATAGCCTAGACCTCAAGTCGTCACTTA
Organism: Apostichopus parvimensis; assembly: GCA_000934455.1. Taxonomy (NCBI): domain Eukaryota; kingdom Metazoa; phylum Echinodermata; class Holothuroidea; order Aspidochirotida; family Stichopodidae; genus Apostichopus; species Apostichopus parvimensis. The sequence goes on along the minus strand of KN885067.1, from coordinate 78,712 downwards.
CTTGCAGTACTGATGTAGCCGAATGGTAGTCAAGGCTACAGTAGTTCAACACATTGTAGCAAAGCGTAGTAGTGTAACAGAAAGTAACGGGACGGAGGGTCAGATAAAAATTCTTCGAGATAAAGTCTACCTAGTTACGTATGAGAAAAAAGGAATGAGTTCAAAGTTATTGCTGTTCTTTATCAGAGTTCAAAGTTAGATGAGTTTGTAAGCCTGACATTGGAATTTAAGATGTACGCGATGGTGCATATAGCAAGAAGAACATTCGTGACGTCATTACTAGGTGGCCATATGATCAGTACGTGAGTTGTGTAACTACTGATCCTGTGAAGAATCATATTATTGTTGGTACTAACAAAAGAGATGTGTATGTACTTACTGATGATCTGAAGTACAGTCACATGTTTACTCAGCTATATGTAATCGATGTGGCTTTTGCTATCACTTTACATAGAAGTAATCCCACTGTCTGATGCAACGGTAGTGATAGAGCATATACAGTCACCATGGAATCAGAGAGTAAGCTAAAGCATGGATTCACTAAACCATATCTCCATCGATGCGACTGGATTCCTCACAGTGTCTGCACAGACAAGAACGAGTTCATCTACATGTTATGTGGTGCAGACGTCGATCGTCGCGATAGAGGTATCCTGGTACAGTACAGTCAGGATGGCCGACAGGTACTATCAGGAAGAACAGTAGACGAGAACGTTTGATGTGTGACATCACTAGAAAAGAATGGGGCGGAAAAACTTGTAATTGCAACAAATACTTCGGGTAAGCTTTACACGTACGGTCTAGTAGTAACTAACACGTAGTTCTGTTGAGCATATAATGCAATTAATGATTCCACCTGTATTCATAAAGTGACATCAAAACTGATGTAAGGATATCTCATTATGTTTAGCCACTTCTGCCTTCAATGACACTTTCTGCACTGTTCTGTATATGTGAAGCATTATTCATAGTTACTAGTCTCCTCAGACACGACCATCCTCTTTATTACTCTTAAGATGTAACGTCTGTCTGTAGAAACATATATAATATTCCATTTGTTGTTTTATTTTGTTTTCTATTAAAGACAGATTGAGGTATTATATCTCCTGTCAGTAAATTAGGATATGAACCTACTTTATTTTAAATAGTAAATGGTTGTTGTAACGAATAATAAATCACACTTGTTAATCTTATTGAAAATGTTTCCGAGGATACTTAGTTGTTCGCGTTTAAAAAAAAATATTAACACAGATTGTCTTCTTCGAAACGGTCGAACAGAAATAACCAACAATAATTCGTGATTTGCGTGAGACTAATGCACCTGCATTCAATGTGAATAATCGGGTATGTCTGAGTGGGTTATTCGTTTCAGGATATTAAGGAACACCCGCATAGAAGCACTAAATGTTTCAACTTTAGCTCCAAAATATTTTATGGTGTTTTGAGTAATTAGGTGAAATGACTCTTTACATTATTAAACTATGATGTTTGTAAAGTAATTTCATTCATAAAATAGTTTTATTGGAATAGGTGTAAAATGACGTCAATGAGTAAGTGACGGTTCAGATCATATTGATCAGTGCATGATCACCAAACATTGGCGTTACTGCCGTCTGTTATCTGAGTTTAAAATTATCACAGCTAGTTGGAGATATGAAATCGATATTTACAGTCACATGTTTGCACCTACTAGATATAATTGTTGCATCGCATGATATCAATGTACACTGTAGTCTCCTGGCCTGTGGCAACTCGTGTGGTAGAGCATATGCAGTCACCATGGAGGAATCACAGAGTAAGCTGACGCATGAATTCACCACACCTGATCTTTATGGATTAGACTGTAGACCTATCAGTGTCTGCACAGAAAATAATGAGTTCATATACATGCTATGAAAAGCAGCCATCTCATATCGTCGGAGATTTATTCTGGTACAATACTGTCATAATGGCGGACAGTTACTCACAACGAGAATAGTAGATGATAACGTTTGCTGTGTGACATTAGAAGGGAATTTTCTGTTAGAGAGAGAATATAGGGGTAGAGAGAGGAAGGGGTGGGGGAGGGGGTTGGGAAGTTGTACACGTACGGCCTAGTAGTGACGCAGAGGTAGGAAATTATTTAAGTCATTTATAGAAGCAACCTTACAAATTCAAGGTGCACTCACTTTAAATACAGAAATTTATTCATCAAGAAATATGACTTTATTTTTCTATATCAATGGTTGATTAATTTTATATGTTTCATTATGTTCTTTTCATTTCCGGACAGAGAGGCAGGGGGTTCCCGTAAAATGTCTGCGGCAGCGAGAAGGGGACATAATTGTTTTCCCTTTCAGGTATACAGAACTTTTTGCACTAGTTGAGCTGTTGTCATGGTAATGCGTTTGTCTGTCCGTTGGTCAGTAAGTAATGTATTTTCTAGGTTACGATTCTGCTCGCAGATCCTTTGCTGCTCCTTCTTACCAGATTTGGTGAAGTTGTGACATATACTAAGGGTTAAGATTTCAATAACATCATGAGGTCAAAGGTCATTTGCAGTCATAAAAGTTGAGTTCATAAAGATACCTACTATCCCTAGAGTTTAATGTTGATGTCCACTTGGTGATAGTAATCAATATATGACTGGTCGTAAAAGTAGTACCTTATTAAAGGTAAATACCGAATAAAAAAAAAACATGTGTTTTAAAGGCCTACCCCTTTTGAAGCTGTGTAAACTGTCAGATTATCAGTTTTGGCCGTACATTTTAGCAAACTCAAAATTAAGTAAACTTTTTTTAAAGTACTTTCTCGAGACATTTTGATACTCTAAATGTTTCCTAGCTCTTTTGAATTATTCACAATTGATTAAATATCTCAGGATGGGTATTTATTTTACAGTGGCAATACATTACTTTTGAAATGTGAACAATGCTGAACATTATTTGAGTTTGTTTCATATTTTGGGGGTAATACTGTTGACCTTTAAGATTACCTCGTTATAAAAAGAATCAACCAAAAACCGAACTTCCTGCTTACACCCAGCATAAAAACAGGTTTGAAGCAAAGTCACCCAAGAAAGAACCTGGGGATGAAAAACCAAACAATCAAACGGCTGATCCGTTCTCAACCTCAGTCGCATTGTACCGAGACTGTCACTGTGTGATCATCGTCAGGTGTTTATCAGGATAAAAAATTTCAGTTTGTTCTGGTTGATTGATACAATAAGTACGGACAGTTTGAAAATGTTTTGAAATGTCTTCAAGTTTATTTGGGACATCTTCTTAGTACGAGCCAAATTTAAAGAAGCTGTGGGTAACCATTCCGTAGTATAGATTAACATGCTGTGGGCTTACATTGTTGAAACTCTGGACCAAATGTGCATGTCCCTAATTATTGATGAATATGGACTTAGTGAAAAAGGGCAAGGTGTTACCATCGCATGCGCTAATAGAGGTGACCTATGTAACATTTGCATCATCCAAAGGAAGATATTTCAAACGTGAGCAACATTTAATCTATCATGGTAAGCTTAAATGCTAAGATTATTAGTTGATGGCTTCAAGAAAACAAGTTGAGGTTCGCTAAGTACAGTGGCGTGGACAGGATTTCAAAGGTGGGGAGTTGGGAGAAGGGAATAAAACTTCCCCGACTATTTCGTGTATAAGGCTGCACTTTTGTGAAAGTAATTGATTCAGTTCTTAACGTCAAATGGTGCATTATGAGGCAAGATTGTGCCAAATAAATAAAACTAAACTCGAAATTTACCCGACTGATTAAAATAGCGACATGAATCCCCCCCCCCCCCTCCACGCCCCTTCCAACCGAAAGAAAATTGAAATTTAGACGTCAAATGGAGCATTCTGAGGCATATGTAAGATATAAGTAATATCAATAGAAGTAGATCTATGTGCATTATATTGCTAATAAATACTTCAAGGTTTCAAAGGGAGGTTGGAGGGGAAGTACATGCATAGTAGTCCTATTCTTCCCTGGCAGAAATGCAAAAATCCCTCGACTGAACCGTATCCTCCCCCCCCCCCCCCCCGACTAACGAAGTTTGTGCGGACTAATTATTCATTCTCTCACCTAGCCTGCTTTGGGAGTCGAAGGTTTTCAGAAACTATGCAGAATTATAATGTAAATTTAACAGAGTGAAGCATGTATGCTTTTCGGGAAGGTTAATACTTTTGTAATTATTTTTCTGAAAAATTATGCAAAGAAGGAAACTCATTCCTTTGGTGCAAATGTTCAACTAGTGAAATTTGGTACAAAGTCATTTGGATTTCAATCATAACGTATCCCTTCTAAAATGTTAAACAACAATACTTCTTTACATAATATATCCTATTTTAACTGAGGTGAACATTTAACACGTCGACGATACGTGAAAATTCCCATACAATCGGTAAATAGACTATGAAAAATCATTGATCCGTGGCACGCCCTTTTGTATTTGCAGGAATTCCACTCTATGTTGCAACTTCCTTAGACCCCTGACCTCAGTGATTACTTTGTAACACGTCACTACAGGCCGTATTGAATTGTACCATACTTGCATACACTGAGTAGAGTATAACGTCATGTGAAACGTGATACCGGTAATTCATACAAGAAAAATGATGGTTAACTGTGTTTTGTTGCAGTTATTTTGTTTCGAATCACATTAGTTTTGACATCAACCTTTGAGGTCTTTACGATAGAATTAGGTAAGTGAGCATTCACTCCAATATATTTTTAAATGTCTTCTATTGGACATTTGCTATGAAACAGAAGTCGTTCGATATATGTACTTGCTAGCAAGTAGATCCTAATTGGGAGTATGTACATTGGGTTCCATTGTAACGGCCGTATTCTATATTGTAGCGCGTTATGGAATGACCAGACTGGGGTTTCTGTTAAATTTGTACAGCCTGCAGCTGCCATACTAAAATGGTTCAGAACAGTTTTATCGAAATTTCTAATAGAATGTCAACAGAATGAATCTGGTAACTACTAAAAATTGACACTTCAGTATAAGTCCAAATTTGAATTTAAGTACCTTTCTTGAGTTGATCATATGTGGGCAAACTTTCACTTCGAAACATAATTGGAACAAACTTTGAAGTGTTCTAGGCTAATTCAACATCACATCTATCTGGTAAAAGAAATATTGAGGGTTGAATATAATCAAATGTTTTACGGGGGCAAACACAACTAACAGTCACTAAATGTTGCACAGAAGACGATAAAACGAAACATTCATACAGTCATATTGTAAGTAAATGGGGCTGTGAGCCTTCATTTGAGGGGTATAGCCAGTCTGCTGTGGGTTTTTTGTACGTGATAAACAAAACCAAAGCAAGATTTGCATCAACAGAAAAGACTAATCATTTTGGAAAGATGTGAGTAAGTGATAGTATCATTATATACATTAGGGTATTAAATGTTGAAGATTGGATAGAACTTATTGAAGTAAACTTACCATAACATCGTAAAAAAACATTCACAATCGGTGGCAAAATAACAGTGAGAATGTACTTAAATTTGCATAATGTTAATTAGGAATAAACTGTCTATAATGCCTTGATACCCATTATTTAACCTGTGTGTAATAATAATTAAACCTTTGTTCCATCTTGTATCAATTACTTTACATCGGGACACTTAAATTTGTATATTCATAAAGTGTGACCCAAATTGGTTTGTGGGGTACGTCCTCTTATGTGATTTCGGTGCTTAGGTATGTACATATAATATGTCTTATTATTCATCTAGACTGTTAGACATATTGTATTTGATATAAAAGGATATCTATATTGCTTGACGACTGTTTGTTGTTTGTGAATAATTAAGGTGACAGCTTTCAATATTCTCTCAAATACACATATTCTTGATATATACTTGACTTAGTTCTTACATAATACTCCTACACCACTTATTCGCCTAATTATTTGTTGTTACACGCTGGAAAGTTGCGGTACTCAAAACAAATGGGTTGCCGAATAATACCCCAACTGCAATAAATCAAAATAAATTGCTAAAAAAAGAACATGGTTGCAATAGGAAACGTGTAATGTTCTTAAACGGAATTCTAAACGACGTGAATTCACGTCTTAAAAGTACCAGTCAAGAAACGTTGCACCCGTTTATTGCTTTTAATTTACGTCTTTGCGCATTCGTCCTGACTGCCGGTATTCTAAAGTGAAAAAAATTCAACATCTTGAAGACGGGTGATGTTTACCTATGTCCATCGGACCACGAATCCCCTTTTTAAACTTAAAACGTACAAACGTACAACTTAAGTTACAAATGATGTTACGTTTGTGCTATCATAATGCAGATTCCTCTATCAAAATGGCAACACATACATACTTGTTTAATGTCGTCAACGAAACGTCATAAAAAATCTTTATCAAATTACATGGTAATGTCATCCACAATGCCGTACACATGATATGTGTAATGAAGATCCCCGTGCACAGGGGTAGGGTGATGGGTTCGGCAACTTGAGGTGCTGACAATATTGGCCAAAATAAAGTTATTTGCACCCACAAAAGAACTGAGTTCCTTACACAAATATCCATGACTTTTGGCATAATACAACTTAAGCAAATTAAAAAAAAATAGTTTAATATATTTCTTTAAGTCAAGTTCTTGGCAAATATAAACGCATATTAGTAATTTAATTACAATAGGAAGCAATGTTGGGTTAATTTCTTTAAAAATTGCAGAGTTCCGTGAACCAGACCTATGGCTTCGACAAATCCTCTCAAAGACCTGGCAGAGAACTTCTTTCTGTGTTCTGTTTGTTTGAATCAGTTTAAGGAACCTAAGCTGTTACCATGTCTTCATCGATATTGCAGGGATTGCTTAAAAACAGTTATTCAAGCCAGCCAAGATGGGACGGTTAAATGTCCATTATGTCAACAGGATTATGTCATACCAGAAAATGGAGTAGATGATTTCAAGACTGACTTTCATATGAAGAGTATGCTTGAGTTTGTAAACTTGCAAAACTTGTTTGAAAATGAAAATGTAAAGCAATGTGTGAGTTGTTCAGAAAATACAAAAGTGTTTGCATACTGCTTTAAGTGTAGAAACTTCTTATGTGATCCATGTTACAATGTTCACGTGAACAGTCAAATGTTTACAGATCACCAAACTCACATTCTGAAATTGGATAATGTTGAGGCCAGGAACCTAACACTGGAGAAACTATCGACACTTACGGAAGATCCCAGGTGCCACATACACATGAAAAAAGAGGCACAGTTATGTTGCTGTACGTGCCGATATGTACCAGTATGCATAGTCTGTATATATAGTAAACACAAAGGTCATGACCTACAAGACGTATCTGAACTAGCAAATAGTGAAAGAGAAGTTTTGACACCAAAACTTGCGGAACTAAACAAACACAGAGACAAACTATACGACTTACCAAACAAAATTGAAACTTCTACGCAAAAGCTGAACGAAAATGCCGAGAAAAAGACAAAAAGGTTGATAAATCAGGACAAGAAACAAACGCAGCAGATTAATGATAAACTTGACAAATGTACTGAAGTACGAAAAAGAGGCTTAAAGGACATAGAAAGCAAAGCAAGAGATGAAGACGGTCAGATTACTATACATTTGGAAGAGGAATTAAACCAAGTTAGAGAAAAATATGATAAAATTAGGAAAAAAGTGAAAAGACAATATGACGACAAATACGAGGAGTTTAATCAGAAATGTGATAAAACTGAGGGCGCACTCATTAGCAAACGCGATAGCTTAAAAGTCTGCTTAAAGGATTTAATAACAACCAAAGATTTGCATGTAAAACAAAATAAAGATAAGCTGAAAGAAATGTCAGATTATTGTGACACGATTATCTCACGATACGAGAACTTTACAGCAACGACCTCATCTATTCTTGCTTCTAAAAACGATTGGACAGACGCTCAGTGTATTCCTGATATTAGAGCAGCCTGTGAACCTCTGATGGTAGAAATGAAAAAAGAATTTCCAGACTTAGAATCTTTATCGGATTTCTTTATCAGTGATTTAACGGATGTTTTTAAAGACAACGTCACGATTGCTCAGCATGAAGAGTCAGTTGTTGATATTGCAGGAATCAAAGCTGAATGTTGGTCGATCAAAAGTATTACAAGCAGCGGAGATGGCAATATCGTCATAACTGGTAGGACATATGCAGGGTACTTGCACATCACTGTGGTCAACAGGAAAGGAGAAATACAACGGCAGGATCTGTTCAAGAATGATACGAGCAAGTCCTTTGCACAGTGTTATTGCTGTCGTTTATCAGAGTTCAAAGTTATAACAGCTTGTAAATCTGACATCGGGATTTACGATGTACGTGATGGTGCATATAGAAAGAAGAACATTTGTGACGTCATTTCTATTTGGCCATCTGATCAGTACGTGAGTTGTGTAACTACTGATCCTGTGACGAGTCATATTATTGTCGGTACTAACAGCAGATATTTGTATGTATTTACTGATCAGTTGAATTACAGTCACATGTTTACCCTACCAGATGTAATCGATGAATCGTATGATATCACTGTACATAGAGGTAATCTCATTGTCTGTTGCAATGGTAGAGCATATGCAGTCACCATGGAGGAATCAGAGAGTAAGCTAATGTATGAATTCACCAAACCATATCTCCTTGTATACGACTGGAGTCTTCACAGTGTTTGCACAGACAATAACGAATTCATCTACATGTTATGGTATGATGACAGTGGTTTTTTTGATAAATGTATCCTGGTACAATACAGTCAGGATGGTCGACAGTTATTGACAAGAACAGTAGATAAAGACGCTAGCTGTGTGGCAACGCTAGAAAGGGATGGAAAGGAAAAACTTTCATTAGCAACAGGCTTTTCAGGAAAGCTGTACACATACGGTCTGGTAGTGACGTAGATTAAGGGAAATATTTCAACGTATATTTAGACAGAACCTTAGCAGGTGCATTTAAACTAAATTCAGAATTTTTTTCATGGAGAGATACGGCTCTTACATTTTCTATAACAAACGTTTGATTTATTTTATTTGTTTGATTATTGTTGGAGGCAGAGAGCAGTCAATATGTGGCGCTCGTCATAATTGAGAGTTAGGTTACTTGGATTTAAGTCACGTCACCCATGTACCTCTTTAGAGGGACCCAATGTCGTATGTTTTCTTAATTTTGCATCGAATTAGCCGTTTTATTTGATTTCTCTATCATCAGTCTCTAGTATTGGCATTTGTGTGCTGTATTGTTTGTTTTCCTGTTTCCTAGTATGATTGTTAACCTCATTGAGGCATTTTACTTTTGGTATACAAGTTTGTTTGGGCCGTGATCCTAGGCCTTAAATAATGTAAATTGTTTACGTTGTTAGGGGGCCATGTGATTATACTTCAGGGAAGGGAAGCGTTGCATAATACTTATTAACCTATTGTGTTGTGCATTAGCACAGTGGGGTATTTGTCTCAGGATGTGTTGTACTTGTGCTTGTTTATCCTCTATGTGCTTGAGAGCATATCCGTTATTATGGTTATAATTAAGGTCACCTTCTGATATTTGAGTATCGGGTTCAGTGATTTAGTGACTATTTAGCTTAAAGTATAGTGTATGTTTACAATTGTTGTCATGTGTGATGAATCTTGTATGACTTGCATTTCTGGCATTAGTGGGATAGTTGTTACATCTATGTATATTATATCTAATATGTGTATGTAAATCTGTATTTATGGATATTTTGCTGTGTCCTTTTACAGATTGAATCATTATTTGGTGTGTGTCAATACATAGTCGGCGGAGGTGCCAGGGCTTTATTTGTTTTGGTTTTTGACTTGTTTACCGTCAACAATTATTTCTGCTTCCTATTTCCTTTCCAACAGATACAATCCAAAAACAACATGAGTATGAATTATATTCTACATTTCAGTAGCTGGTTGTAAGTAGTGAGGTTAAAGTAGCAGTTCCCTGGTTGAGATATTTCACATAGTTAGAGCATTTCACTCTTCTACACGTCCAAATAACCTTCGAGAATAGTCCGTGTATGGAGGAGAGGTCCCTTAAAATGTAAACTGAAGCAGTGACTAGAATGTAATAATCGAGATACAGATATTTTTGTAATAAATGCAGGGATGCACTTAGGCAATGATACTTTAATTGAAATGATGACAAATTCAACTCATAATTAATTCCAGGTCAGTCCGTTTATAAATTCTATTAAAACATATTCACCATATGGAATCCACGGGTATTATCTTCTGCATTATGACGAGTGTTACTATACACAGCTGATTGTGATTGTTGTACTAAACCGGTACATCATAGCCAAAGTATTTGATACCCACATAACAAATAATGCAAACTAATTATTTTAAATGCATAGATGTATATATCATGGACACCGCCGATTGTACCTACAACTATACACGATATTCGCAGTTTCTGATACAGACACAAAAACTTATTTAAACTAATTATTGAAAATAGCTCTATTGTACTTACCGCTTATACACTGCTAACTGCACCTCCGTAATTCTTTATAAACACAGAAACAATTCACAGTCTCGATACACACGCAACACTAAGTTAACTAATCAGCTATTCATTAGTAGTATTTAAATTAGTACATTGTATCTGTAGTTCTTGATGTATACACAAATTTTCTGGCATTTATTAAGTTAACTTTTATTACATACTTGTGAATCAATATGACGTTGAGCAGAAATGTGTTGATACTATGACAGAAAGCAAAAACAACTTCGTTCTGTTTGTACTTTAGTGTTTATTGTATTTCATCTAATTTTTGATTTATTTTTAATATTTAAGATTAAAGAGGACGGACATTTGGGTTGTTGTTACACGTCGTTAGATTAAGAGAAGCGCTGTAGTTGTGTTGGTCAGCATGGGTCGAAGTTTGGTACGACTTTTGTGAATTGCTGTTATATTTGATTTGATGTCCTATAAAACGAAATGACATGTGACTTGATTTGATATAAAATGGACTTGACTCGGCTTGAGAATTAAATTGCTTTCTATTGCAATAAAATTAAATGACTTGTGACTTGATTTGGGAAAAAAGGCTTTTGTCGTGACACGCATTCACAAAATATGACTTGATAACAACTTAGCTAAATTGTAACATGGAATGTTACTATGTACATATCAGATAGCAGAAAACAGAAACATAGTTATGTAAAAGTTAACCATGTGCTAAACCGTAGCTCAAAACCAGTATAATAAGAAGACATGTGAACCCTTGACATCATTTGGGCAATTTGATTTTTCGGAACAATTGTCTATATTCTTTCATATTGGTTAATCAAAAATATATGTATTATATATAATTTTGTAATAGGCAAAGGAGACTATAGTCTCTAAAAAGGCATAATGTCGAGAAAAAAATGTACATACGTAAGTAATATTGCGTCACATGACCACACTGATTCATCTTATTGTAATGTACAGTGCAAAGGATACACGCGATCGCTTACTATAACAGTACTACATGGCTACCAATTCAAGGATTGTTTTTCTAGCTCAGGTCCCGAACAAGATAATTTCAGTGTTTTTTTAAGTATCGGTGATCGACGTGCGAGTAACTAGACATAAGAATTATAAATAGGTCATAGGACGATTGCTCTGGTTTTATTTCTTAACCATTATGACACAATTGTAGACATATGCCTACATACTAGAGGGACATTACAATGGAATAGTAACTGAGCATAGCCTACAGAGGTGACATTAGACCACGGTGAATACTTTTCTTTTATTTTTATATTCAATATTTTGTAATCCTTGTGAAATATTTTTCTGACATACGCTAATGTTTCTTACTTCGAAAACACCCAACACTGGAAACGATAGTTTCGATTTATCATTTGCAAAGGCAAATTCCAAACGTCTCGTTTTGACAAAATTCCAAATATTCTTTATTATATGCTATACAAGCCATAGGAGACAAACCTTGAAGGAATAGTTGGTACTAGCCAAAAATACTTATTCACTATGTAATCTATATTAAAACCTCTCGTCAGTTTTCGTTGCATGTCTACCCTAAATCCAACTATAAAAAGTTAAAAAACTGCACGCTGTATGATTGGAATAGTTAAAGACATGCTGAAATTACTTCAAACTTGATTGGTTATTGGTTAATTTAAATGTTAGATGACGGGTTATTGGTTTGCAAGCAGGACCAGGTACTTTATTCTATTCAAAATTAAAATTAACTGAGAACTACCTATTGAGGGTATTTTAAATTGATGTGGAATCTTAAACTACTCTGAAAATGTTTAACCATATGAAATCATCAATATTGGCCATAAATTTGAGCAAACTCAGAATTAAGGAGAAGTTTTTAAAAGTATTTTCTCCAGAGGCTGTGATCCTCTAAATGTTTCCTAGCTATTTTGAGTTATTAACAAATGATTCAATATCTCAGGATGGGTATCTATTTTACAGTGGCAATACAATACAGAAATGTGGAAAACGCTGAATATTATTTGAGTTTCTTGCATATTTTAATGGTAATACTGGTGATCTTAAAATTACCTCGTTATAAAAAGAATCAACCGAAAACCGAACTTTCTGCTTACATCCCAGCATCCAAAAAAGTTAGAAGAAAAGTCACCCAAAAAAGAACCTGGGCACGAAATACCAAACAAATAAACGACTGATCCGTTCTCAACCTCAGTCCCATTGCACCGAGACTGTTACTGTGTGATCATCGTCAGGTGTATTAGAATACAATTATTCAGGTTTTCTGGTTGATTGATACAACAGGTACGGACATTTTGGAAATGTTTTGAAATGTCTTAAAGTTTATTTGGAACATCTTCTCAGTACGAGCCAAATTAAAAAAAAAGTTGTGGGTAACCATTTCATATAGTATAGATTAAAATGCTGTGGGCGTATATTGTCCAAACTCTGGGCTGAAATATCCACGTCCCTGATTGTTGTTGAAGAGGGGCTTAGTGAAAATGGGCAAGGCGTTACCAGCGCATGCGCTAAGAGAGCTGAACCATGTAACATCTGCATCATCCCAAGGAAGATATTTCAAAACGTGAGCAACATTAATCTAACATGGTAAGCTTAACAGCTAAGCCAATCATTTGATGGCCTCAAGAAAACAAGTTGAGGTTCGCTAAGTACAGTGGCGTGGACATGATTTCAAAGGTGGGGAGTTGGGAGGGGGACTAAAAATTAGCCAGACTTTTTCGGGAATTGGGCTGAACTTTTGTGGAAGAAATAGATTCAGTTCTCAACGTCAAATGGTGCATTCTGAAATAAGGTTGTGCTAAATAAAAAAAAAATAAACTCGAAAATTACCCCCTAAAAGAAAATTGAAATTTAAGAACGATTAAGATAGCGACATCAATTCCCCTTCCACTCCACAACCCCCCCCCCCCCTTACATCCTGAAAGAAAATTAAAATTCAGACGTCAAATGGAGCATTCTGAGGCATATTTAGACTTTAAGTTATGTCAATAGAAGTAGCCCTGAAAGCATCGTTTTGCTAATAAATACTTTGAGGCTTCAAAGGGAGGTGGGAGGGAAGGTAAATACGTAGTAGTAGTCCTATTCTTCCCAGGCCGAAATGCGAAAATCCCCCGACTGAACCGAACCCCCCCCCCCCTCCCTCCTCCGACTAACGAAATCAGTGCGGACTGGTTATTTGTACTCTCAACAAGCCTGCTTTGGGAGTCGACAGTTTTCAGAAACTAAGCAGAATTGTAATGTTATATTTTGGTAAATTCAACAGTGTGAAGCATTAAATCATTACGGGAAAAGGTACATATTTGGCAATTTTTTATCTGAAATTATGCAAACTAGGCAAACCCATTCTTTTGGTGCAAATGTTCAACTGGAGAAAATTGGTACACAGTCGTTTTGCTTTAAAATCATAAAATGTTCCCTTCTAAAATGTTAACCAATAATATTTTACAGAATATTACCTTTGTAAACTGGAATGAAAATTTAACACGTCGACGATACGTGAAAATTCCCATACAATCGGTAAATATACTATGAAAAATCATTGATCCGTGGCACGCTCTTTTGTTTTTGCCGCTCTATTTTGATAACTTCGGTAGATCGTGACCTCAGTGATTATTTTGTAGTACGTCGCTACAGGCCGTATTGAAATGTACTATACTTGCATATACACAGAGTACAGTATAGCCTCATGTTAAACGTGATACCGGTTATTCATATTAGTTATTTTGTTCTGAAGCACATTCGTTTTGACACCAACTTTTGTTTGAGACCTTTACGATAGAATGAGGTAAGTGAGCATTCACTGCAATATATTTTTTAATGTCTTCCATTGGCCATTTGCCATGAAATAGAAATCGTTCGATATATGCAATGGCTAGTAAGTATTTCCTCATTGGGAGTCTCTACATTGGGTTCCATTGTATTCATTGTATTGTATTCTATATTGTAGCGCGTTATGGAATTTACTAGACTAGGGTTTATGTTTGTACTGCCTGCAGCAGCCATACTAAACATATTTCAATCATGATGGTGTAGAATGGTTCCGCAATTTGATGACTTGCAAACCCTTGATTTCTAATAGAATGTCAACAGAATAAATCTGGTAACTACAGTATTAGTCCAAATTTGAATATAACTTTAGTACCTTTCTTGGATTGATCATCATTGGGCAAAGTTTCATATCAATAATTGTGTAAAAGTAAGTTGGCCTGACGTTTTGATCCTAGCAGGATCTTCTTCAGAGGCTAAATGATAAGTAACAGTAACAGAAAGGACAAAACCACGCACAGAATATAGACAGGTTGCATGGTGAATAAATATAGATAGATGTAAGGGGATTAGTAGAAAAGGGATGGAGAGAAGAAAGAAACCAACATGGGAAGAGGAGAGGTGTGAGATAAACAGTGGAGGGACAAGAGAGGATTAAGGGAAGGGGGTAGGAAATAAACTGAAGAAGTACAAAGACAGAAAGGTGTGGAGATATAGGGGTGGAAGAGAGCTATGAGAAGAGGTGTGATGGGGGGGGGGGCAAGGGGAGATGGAGGGAGGACAGAAGAACAGTTCTTCATGTCTTTCCTGAATGTTGAGCCCATGAGGTTGAATGGTGCGAGGGCGTTGCATCCACAGCCTCTCTCTGCTGATTCGTACTATGTCTGGGCGGCTACCTAAGGATTCAATCCGCTGTATGGAAATGTCGTTGATGGTATTGTTGGGAAGGTTAAAGTGTTCTCCAACTGGGGTCTCAGTCTTCATGGTGTTGACTGTGGATCTTTGACCATAGAATCGCTTCTTTGGGGAGGTTTTGGTTACGCCAACATACTGGATGCCGCAAACTCTACAAGAGATCAGATAGATGATATTAGTGGTTGTGCAAGTGATGTGACCCTTAGTCTTGTGTGTGAGTTGCATGCTGTGGCTGGTGATGGAATTGGATTTAACAATGTGTTGGCTGCAGATAATGCATCTCGAAGTACGATCACATTTGAATGTACCATGCTGAATGGGTGTAGGGTTAGAAGTTAGAGGTGGAACAGCAGCACGCACAAGAAGGTCTCGTAGGTTGCGTGGACGTTTGTAGGCGATAGTGGTTTTTTCAGGGACGGCTCATTGTAGTCTATCTTAAGTGAGGGTAATTTTGTGGTTGTTAGATGTGATTTGCTGAAGAGGAGGAATATTTGGGTGAAAAGTAACAACCAGGGGGACCTTGTCGTCGCAATCTCGTCCCTTTTTGTCCTTCACTGCCAAAGTAGATGATCTGGATAGGGAGCGGACTCTCTGAATGGCTTCACGCACCCTTCTGGCACTATGGCGCCTGGCAGTAAGGTGTTTTTCCAAAGCATCTGTATGGCGAATGAAAGAGGAATTTTGTCCCTTCTGTTACTATTAATTGTCATTTAGCCTCTGAAGAAGATCCTGCTAGAATCGAAACGTCAGGCCAAATTAATTTTACACATTCTCTTACAAAGGCTCTCTAGTGGATACGCAGTTTGCTAACAGTTTTATCTATTTCAAAACATAATTGGAGGAACTTTGAAGTGTTCTAGGCTAATTCAACATCACATCTATCTGGTTAAAGACATATTGAGGGTTTTACGAGGCAAACCACAATTAACAGTCACTAAATTTGCACGGTAGACGATGAAACGAAACTACAGTCATACTGGACAGTGAGCCTTCATTGGAAGGGTATAACCAGTCTGCTGTGGAGTTTGTTTAAAATATATACGTGAAATACAAATCAAAGCAAGATTTGTATCAACAGAAAAGACTAATAGTTTTTTTTTTGGAAAGATGTGAGTAAGTGAAAGTATTATGATATACTTTTGAGTATTAAATGCTGAAGGTTGAATATAATTCAGTTAGCCTGTTAATCGTTTATTAAACGTTCTCTTTTAGCAGAATACATATCTAGAAGTGTGATCAAGTTGATTAATATTGAGTAAATATTGGTAAAATGTTCATACAAACGGTGTGTTTAAGATTTTCTAAACACGGGAATTACATATTTTCTACTACAAGCATCTTTTCGGGTAGAAACTAGATATAAAAAGGGTGTAAGTTATAATAGGGATTTGGTATAAATAACCTGCTTATACTGGTAAAATAGGAGTTAATAGTAAACTCCAACTTATGCAGTGACGTGCACGAAGGGGTGTGCCCATGGCTATGGTGTTTAACAGTATTTTATTTAGCAAACAGTTATGATTACAGCTACATATAGACCTATTTATAGTCTTAATATGACTCACAACATACCATTAGACGTATATTGGTTTTACTTTGAAGGAACCCCAGCACCCCTACATATGAGAGTCTGTTTAAATGACCCAAAGGACCACATCCTTTCCTTTATCCTTACTTTATCCTTCATTCGCCTTTGGTCCTTCCATAAAGGTTCAGCCCCTATATGTTAATCATTCAAGGGATTTAACATTTTCGGGGGGGGGGGTGGTGCAATTAGCATGAACATAAATATTTAACGGTAAGGGATAGACTCTGATTGCAACGAGAAGAAACAGCTCATGTTTTCCAGTCAGTAGTAAAAAACAATATATTACTGTAATACATGGATGATTTAGTTGTAACTGTATACTACGATGATATTGAAGACACTACGGCAGTATACATATTATATGGTGCGTAAACTCAGTTTGCAGTAAGCGGAAGCAATGCTGTTTGTAGTACGCACTATACACGAATATTATTGCTACTAAGTTGTTATATACAGAAACTGTGCGTTGACTAGTTGATACTGTACAATGCATGGATAATACTGTTAACACGCGGATATTTTCATGAAATGCATGATGGTGCTTAATGGATATATAAAGACCTTCCTCTTTAGCACAGTGGCGTGTCTATATCGGGTTATATGTAAGGGGTTTACATTTGTTGTATACCACTTTGGCGTGCGTATGGAAAACCATTTTAACATTGAATTAACAATTTCAGAAATATGAGTTTAATTACAGATATAGAGGATACAACTAATTAGAGATATCTAAAATTACATACATACGTGCGTGTGTTGTAACGTGTAAGCAATTTGGAAGATATTTTCTGAAGGATGTTTGACCGGGGTGGGGAGGGGGGGTGGCGGCTGAAGGAAGCACGTGTCTCTATTTACAAAATGGCTATGTCCATGTTTATAACAACGATATCGAACTTTCCCAAGAGCATAGCAGTAGATGCGGGTAGGTACCCATAAGGATCTTATTTATCTTTATTAATTAGCTCAAATTGAGATGTTGTGTTTATATTAATGACGACAATCAAGTTAGTATGATGTGCGGAGCGTTGACCAGAAGTGTCATTCAATGAATCAAATTGAACATGTACAGAGAATTGTTGTGCTTTGCTTAATATGTCTAAAGAAGAAACCTAATGGGTAGTAAATCTCACGCAGGTATAAAAACAAGTTGCCAACCAAGTATTAAATATACCATGGCTACAGATTTTTACTTTGCCAATTTCTTTACCATCCTCGTGTTTTTGGTTCAGTATTTCTGTTGGGGGATGGGAGGGGCAGGATCATCCACTGACTTCGACATATATATATAGGTGTAAGTACACAAGGCACGCGTAATTTTATAATGAATACACAAGATACTGTTGCTAACCATCAAATAGACGGATAATCTTGATAATACACAGAAGCTGTAGATAAACGTTTATCTTGTAAAACATGGATGATATTATTCAGGCGGATACATTAATGAAAGAAATGATGTTTCCTGGATAATTCATGAGCACACTGGAAATTAAAATGTAAAGTGAAGGAGATATTTTGACGTCATATTATTGTGTCATGCCGTTCGTTTATTATAACAGTGTTTTATTGCTAAAATAACAGGATAATATTTTAAAGCATGTGCAGTCATTGTTAATTTACGTTGTTAATAGGACGTTATTGAAGTAAAACTACAATAACAACGTAAATAAAAATTCATCATATGTAGCAGAATGTCAGTGAGAATGCACTTAAAATTGCATAAAGTTAATTAACAATAGACTATCTATAATGACTTGATACCCTTGATAACTTAAGTGTGGGAAAATGTTCACTTATTACAATTTTGTTTCAATTACCGCACATCGGGACATTTAAATGTGTATATATTCATAACGAAGTGTTACCCAACATTTGTGGGCTACGTCCACTTTATGTGATTTTGGTGCTGAGGTATTCACATATCATTTTTCATTTTTTCATATTTTTTATTCAATTTTTTTTCAATTTTCATTTCAATTTTACTATTTTCTTTTTAATTTTTAATTTTTCAATTTTTAAATGTATAATTTTTCATCTAGACTGTTAGAAATATTGCATTTGATATAAAAGCATATCTTTATTGCTTGAGAACTGTTGATGTTTTTGCCAAAATGAAGGTGACAGCAGCCAATATTATCTCAAATACACAATCCTTTACATATATTGTTGACTTATCTCTTACATAGCATTACTCCTACACAACTTGGTCGCCTAATAATTTGGTGCTACACGCTGAAAAGTTGCGGTATTTACACGAAATGGGTTGCCAAGTAATTCACCACCTGCAATAAAGCAATAGAATTTGCGAAAAAGGAAACCTGATTAGAGTAGGAAATGTTTACTGTTTTTAAACGGAATTCTAAACGACTTGAATTCGGTATTCTACCGTAAAATACAATACTGTTTTAAAACAGATCGCTTTGTCCTCAAAATTACGTTTGTGCTATCATAATGCAGATCACTCTCTTATAACTAGCAAAATAAGTGGGTAAAATAATGTAATAAGAATTGAAAATAAATACGGCTGATGTTACCCTATATCCATCGGCCCCTGAATCCCCTTTAAAACTTATAATAATCACCTTGAAACTTCATTTACAAATGATGTTTCGTTTGTGCTATCATAATGCAGATCACTCTATCATAATGGCCACACATATTGTATCGTGTCGTCAAACGACTATCCATCAACAAAACTTCATAACATTTTTTTAAACAATGACATGGTAATGTCTTCCAAAACGCCGTACACATAATCTGTGTAATGAATATCCCCGTGTACGTCGACAGGGGTGGGGGTTCGGCAACTTGAGGTGCTGATGGTTTTGGCCAAAAGAAAGTTATTTGTACTCACAAAAGAACTGAGTTTCCAACATAAATTTTCATGACTTTTGGCATAATACAACTAAAGAAAGTAAAAAATAGATTAACTTTTTTCTTAACGTAAAGTTCTTGGCAAGTTTAAACGCACGTGAGTGATTTAATGACAAGAGGAAGGTTACAGCGATTATATGTCAATTTCTATTTCATTTGAAAAATTGCAGAGTCCCGTGAATCAGATCTATTGCATCGACAACTCCACTAAATGACCTGGCAAAGAACTTCTTTCTGTGTTCTGTTTGTTTGGATCAATTTAAAGAACCGAAGCTGTTACCATGTCTTCATCGATATTGCAGGGACTGCTTAAATACAGTTATTCAAACGAGCCAAGATGGGACGGTTAAATGTCCATTATGTAAACAGGGTTATGTCATAAAAGAAAACGGGGTAGATGATTTCAAGACCGACTTTCATATGAAGAGTATGCTTGAGTTTGTAAATTTGCAAAAATTATTTGAAAATGAAAATGTCAAGAAATGTGTGAGCTGTTCAGAAAATACAAAAGTGTTTGCATACTGTTTTAAGTGTAGAGACTTCTTATGTGATCCATGTTACATGGTTCACGTGAACAGTAAAATGTTTACAGAACACCAAACTCACATTTTGAAGTTGGATAATGTTGAGGCCAGGAACCTAACACTGGAGAAACTAACGACACTTACGGAAGATCCCAGGTGCCACATACACATTAACAATAAAGCACAGTTATGTTGCTGCACGTGCCGACATGTACCAATATGCATAGTCTGTATATATAGTAAGCACAAAGGTCATGACGTACAAGACGTATATGAACTAGCAAATCGTGAAAGGGAATTTTTGAAACCGAAACTTGCTGAACTAAACAAGCACAAAGACGAACTAAACTACTTACCAAACAAAATTCAAACTACCACGCAGAAGCTGAACGAAAATGCCGAGAAAATTACACAAACGTTGATAAATCAGCACAAAAAACAGACGCAGAAGATTAAATATGAACTTGACGAAAGTACTGAAGTACGAAAAAGAGGTTTAGAGGATATAGAAAGCAGAAGAAGAGATATAAACGGTCGGATTACAATGAATTTGGAAAAGGAATTAAGCCAATAAGAGAGAAATATAGTAAAATCAGGAAGAAAGTGAAAAAACAATATGACGACGAAAACGAAGAGTTTAATCATAAATGTGATGAAACTGAGGGCCCACTCATTACAAAACTTGATAACTTTAATGTTTCCTTAAAGGATTTAATAACAGCAAAAGATCTGCGTGTTCAGCAAAATAAAGATGAACTGAAACAAGTGTCAGATCATTATGACACGATTATTCAACGATACGTGAACTTTACAGCAACGACCTCATCTATTCTTGCTTCTAAAAACGATTGGACAGACGCTCAGTGTATTCCTGATATTAGAGCAGCCTGTGAACCTCTGATGGTAGAAATGAAAAAAGAATTTCCAGGGTTAGAATCTTTATCTGATTTCTTTATCAGTGATATAACGAATGTTTTTAAAGACAATGTCACGATTGCTCAGCATAAACAGTCAATTGTTGATATTGCAGGAATCAAAGCTACGCATTGGTCGATCAATAGTATTACAAGCAGCGGAGATGGCAATATCGTCATAACTGGTAGGGCATCTACAGGGTACTCGCACATCACTGTGGTCAACAGGAAAGGGGAAATACAACGTCAGGATAAGCTGAAGAATGATTTGGGCATGTTCAATGCATGGCGTTATTGCTGTTCTTTATCAGAGTTCAAAGTTATAACAGTGTGTAGTTCTGACAACATCGGCATCTACGATGTACGTGATGGTGCATTTAGCAAGAAGAAAATTCGTGACGTCATTACCAAATGGCCATTTGATCGGTACGTGAGGTGTGTAACGACTGATTCTGTGAAGAGTCATATTATTGTTGGTACTAACAGCAGAGATGTGTATGCATTTACTGATCAGCTGATTTACAGTCACATGATTACCCTCCCAGATGTAATCGATGGAGCTTTGGATATTACTGTACACAGAGGTTATCTCCTTGTATGTTGCTACTATAGTGATAAAGCATATGCAGTCACCATGGAGGAATCAGAGAGTAAGCTAATGTATGAATTCACCAAACCAGACCTCGATGGATGTGACTGGAGTTCTTACAGTGTCTGCACAGACAAGAACGAGTTCATTTACATGTTATGGTTTACAGGCACCTCACATCAGCGGAGATGTATCCTGGTACAATACAGTCAGGATGGTCGACAGATATTGACACGAAGAGTAGATAATGACGCTAGCTGTGTGACAACGCTAGAAAGGGATGGGTCGGAAAAACTTTTATTAGCAACATCGACTTCAGGAAAAATGTGCACGTACGGTCTAGTAGTGACGTAGATTTAAGAATATTTAAACGTGTAATTAGACAGAACCTTAGAAGGTGCATTTAAACTAAATTCATAAATGTTTTCATCGAGAAATACGACTATTACATTTTCTATAACAAACGTTTTAATATTTTATCTGTTTGAATATTTCTGCTTCTTATTTCCTTTCCAACAGATAATATCCAAAAGCAACCTGATCATGAATTATATTCATTTCTATATTTCAGCAGCTGGTTGTAATTAGTGAGCTTAAATTATTAGTTCCCTGGTGGGATATGTCACATAGTGGGAGCATTTCACTCTTCTACACGTCCAAGTTGTCTGCGAGAATAGTCCGTATGTGGAGGAGAGGTCCCCTAGAATGTAATCTAAAGCAGTGAATAGAATGTACAGATATTGTTTTTTATATTAAATACAGGGATACACTAAAGCAATGATAAATAATTGGAATAATGACAAATTCAACATAATTAACTCCAAGTCAGTCAGTTTATCAATTCTATTAAAACATATTAATCATTTGGCATTTCTTTATGGCATCCACGGGTATTATCTTCTGCATTAAGACGATTGTTACTATACACAGCTGATTGTGCTTGTTGTACTAAACCGGTACATCATAGCCAAAGTATTTGATACCCACATAAACAATAATGCAAACTAATTATTGAAAATGCATCGATGTATATAGGCATGGACAATGCCGATTGTACCTACAACTATACACGATATCCGCAGTATCTGATACAGACACAAACACTTATTTAAACTAATTATTGAAAAAGAGCACTGTTGTACATATCGCTTACACTGCTAACTGCACCTCCGTAGTTCTTTGTACACACAGAAACAATTCACAGTACTCGATACACACGCAACACTAAGTTAAACCAATCAGCTAATCATTAGTGTTATTTAAATTAGTACATTATATCTGTAGTTCTTGATGTATACATAACATTTCTGGCATTCATTAAGTTAACTTTTAATACATATTTGTGAATCATTATGACTTTGAGCAGATATATGTTGACAGAAAGCAAAAAGAACTTCATTCTGTTTGTAACTTTAGTGTTTATTGCATTGCATCCCATTTTCGATTTATTTTTTTAAGATTAAAGAGGACGGACATTGGGGTTGGGGAGTTGTTGTTACACGTCGTTAGATTAAGGGAAGCGTTGCAGTTGTGTCGGTCAGCTTGTGTCGAATTTTGGAGTGACGATGACGCCTTTTCCTATAGCTATATCTATATTATACCATATTTTAATTAACTATTATCTACCACGGCATAAACTTATTAACATGTGCATTTGATGGAGTGTGATATGACCCCACAGACAATACGGCGATGAGAAAAAGATTATGCTCAAGACTTTGCGTCATTGATGTTTTGATTTTATGATATTCCATATTTCTTCTCGAGGATATGGTTTGAGTCTTCTTATAGATGATTCCTATAACCTACGTTACTCCATTTAACACTAAATGTAATGTCTTAATTTTTTATTCCTTCTTTTATAGGTTTAACGAAAGCAGAGTGTTTAAGCTTTGTGCTAGAATGTGCAGTGAGCTTTTCAGTTATGTTGTATTATGCATTGATTCATATACATGGCAGTTTTAGAACAGGTGAAAACTACTCCCCGATACCATCCACCCCCTCTTTCATGGCACAGGAATATTTATGACCGTAGAGCTAATTGCTGCCGTCAGGCAACAGTAATTTATTATCATGTATAATATGGAACGCGAAAAGGGCAAACTTATTTCGTTGCTTAGTTTAACCATTTACCTCCATGGTTTAACGTAAGTTTAGACAACGACGTAAGTTTAGACAACGGAATTTAAGACATCAACGTGGGTTTGAGCAACAGCATGGTAAAACAGCAGCAACAACTTTAGTTTAGACAACAACAAACTTAGTTTATACAACGAAATCAGTTTGCCCTTTTCGCGCGTGCACGCGCGAAAAGGGCAAACTGATTTCGTTGTCTAAACTTACGTTGTTGCCATCGGCGCTGTTCAACAATTGCTTAACCACGTGGGCTTCATATGATGACTATACGCAGGGGGTTGGTTCTTGCTGCCTGGGTTTAGGAAAACAGTCCCGTTGACAGGGCCGCCTTTGTTCTTCGTATATACGGGAAGCTACTAGAGGAGCAAAGTGGGCGGGGTCAGCTCATGTATGTAGCATGGTGGAGAGCGTTGACCGGCTTGTAATTGGGTTGGGATACGTGTCAATCTTACTGACTATTTCGTAATTGGTCAGTAATTAACGACGTGTATGTATATACAGCGCAAGTTGAATTTCGCGCGAAAACCCCATATTTTTATATCACGTGATTGGGCAATAACGTGAGTTTAGACAACGGAACCAACTTTAGACGGCAACGTAGGTTTAGACAACAACGTAAGTTTAGGCAGCAACGAAAGTTTAGGCAGCAACGAAAGTTTAGACAACAACGTAAGTTTAGACAACAACGTTAGGTTGAGCAACAACATTATAAAACAGCAGCAACAACTTTAGTTAAGACAGCAACAAACTTAGTTCAGACAACGAAATATGGTTGCCCTTTTCGCGTTCCATAGTTTAATGTTTGACTGTTATGTATGTATATAATTGTCTTATATGTCTTGTTACAATAAAGCTCAGATTCTGTCCAATCCATAAGATAACTGTTGTAGAATTTTCTCGCCTCATATCATTGCAGCTAGAGCTCAGTGATGCACGTCATCCACCGGACCACCATATTTTTGATTTGATTTTATTTATTTCTACCAATTCGAAAGCAAAAATATACGTACAGTACAATTACACATAATGTGAAAGTAACAACATAAAGAAATCGATATAAAGCAATACAGTAACTGAATGGTAGAGGGAACCAAAAATAAGCATAGCTTTTCTTAACAAATATGCCTTGATTGAATGTGCTATATACAACGAAATTACCTGTGACGTGATACGATTTAAAATCGACTTGACTCGACTTAAGACTTGACTTGCCTTCCCTTGCGGCTCGATTTGACTTGAGTTAAAACTTGACTTGATTTGAGGGGGAAATGGCATGTGGTTAGGTATGGCTTCACAAAATATGACTTGGTAACAACACTGCTGAATTGTAACATGGGATGTCACTATCTACAGATTACAGAAACAGAAACACGTGATTCCCTACATCGTTGATAACACAGATCGCCGATACTTCTGACTATACTATGGGTTGTTTCTGTACTATTTGTTGAAATGAAAACTGATATAGAGTCGGCGTGAAAACGAATAGTTAAATAATATATTAGTTTGCGTTATAAGTTGAAAATTGAATCATGTTAAAAGCAAATATGCCGCTAGTTGCAAATGTATTGATGAGCTTGTATAAGAATGAACGAAACATATATTTTTGACATAACATGAAAAGGAACTTTGTATTAAATGTTAAATAAAGTGCAGCTGGTCGCGACTGCTAAAAGTTTGTAAACAGATTAACAAATGTGAAATAAGCAGAACCCATTATTTCTTAGAATCAGTGTTAGATTGTAGAATAACGCAGTCAGAGGTTTGGAAGACATACTTAAAGGGTACTTTTCTTGTCAAACCCAGTCGGCTAATGAACGCCGGACAATAAAGTCGGCTCATGAACGTGATGCTGAAACCCAGTAGGGTAAAAAAGAAACCACGAAACTTACCATCATGAACATGAATGTTGAAATCACCAATGAAAATTGAAATATTGCGCTGAACTCAAATCTCGATTACATTTATACTAGCTGGAAAAAATTTCCGTGGAGGAATGACATCTTTAAAAAATAACATTCGTTTACTTTTCAATCAACTGTCTTCGAGAACTTGGGAGCTCCAACCCGGCGACAAAAGGTTGTGCAGAATCGCTTAGGCCATTGTATGCAAACCAAGCAAATAACAAAGGCTTCTCATGTAAGTGCATTTAACATATTTACTACATTTCAAGTTGAAAAAGTTAATAAACTAAGGTTGGTAGCATAAAAGTCAATATTTAAATAACTTGGCATTAACGTGACATCAAATGTGCTTTACGCATTACATCGGCCTATGTTTGATAGAATAAAATACACATCAACGGTATAGAAGCATTTGGGATTTTATGGTAAAATATACCTTTACATTATTTCAGGTTATCATCATACCCTGGGTTTTCCTTTACAACCTATTGTCTAACAACTTCCGAAGCATATTTGCTTGCTATCAAAAGCCTAGTTTATAGCTTCAAAGTTCAAGTTGAGTTGGAGTATAATTTGCCATCGCGTGACAAGGCGGATGGTATTAATATCTATGCCACTTAGAATAAAGCAACGAACGAGAGCTGTATCCTACCTCTTCCGAAAGGTTGTTCGAAAATTCAGAATATAAATTACACTTTACTTGTCAAACCCACAGACGTTACAAACCCGTGAGAGAGCACCGACTGACAGGTAAGTTATAAAATCTGAAAAAGGAAATAAATTTCACAAAATCTATCTTTGAAGTTTCAAATGTACTACTGTTCGACGTATAGGAATCCATGGACCGACGTAAGGTCGTTTGCAGAGGAAATACATGAGTCGAAAACACATTAAAGGTTTAATGTGGCAATATGTAGTGTTATCGATTGGCTGAGTTGTAGGGCTACGACGATACCAATTCAAACGCAGTCACTTCGGCATGGTCGTTCATCGTGCCCGTCAGAACTGATTATGTGAGAGCTATATAATATTCTTATAAAGTTGAAGTACAGCATATATGTTCCAGACGTAATATGAATTAATATCAAAATTTTATGTTTAGCGAACATAGAAGAGTGCGATAAAGGGGGTGAATAAAGGAAGAATAACCACACAGGAACAAAACCATTACTTTACTACTAATAAGATTACACTGTAAAGGTTAACCTGCTTTTGGAAGTGGAAGTTAAAGTTAAACCTATGGCGGACATCAGCTGGACAGGTCTTTCTTGCACGTGGTCTATAATAAGCGCATGATACTTTCTGCCCTCAATTTGCAAGATGACAGAGCTGATCGCAGTTTGCTAATTTCTATGCATCCACTTATCTAAAGATGCTCTCCACGACAATGCTGGAATTACACAAAAAGGAGCCAATCAGGCAAATGATATACATATATATATATACTTTCTATTTCGTGTACCTTATAATACGTCTATAATTTGTTTATAAAATTCAAAAATAAAGTAGAAATTTAATTATGACCGTCACCTTGAAATGTACAAACCTAACGGATATTGAAAAAGGAGACTTTTTAAAAACTTTCTTTATCAAAGGTAATTTTGGGTGGAATTTCTGAAATAAAATTGGTCAGAATTCTCGACAAAAAATGATTGTTTGAGATTAAGCAGTCAAACGTTTGACATGGAAAGTTGCACTTTCCAATATACGATTTGGGATACTGTAGTAAGAATAATCCTGAACCATTTGTTTTCATGCCTCTTTGTAGATAGTGGCACAGAGGATCAAAGAAAAGCAAGAAAATAAACAAAGTACTGTACTCTCTCAAAGCAGTTTATCAATAACTTTCACCAAACATTGATTGAGGAACATTCAAGACGTAAAGGTTTGTTTTTCTATTATGATCCATAACCTCTTAATGATATATACAAACTCTTAAAAGAATAGAAATGTTGTAACAGTTAGTTTGGCGTAACATTTCTCTGTCTATTTCTAGATACATATATCACAGAAGGAAGGCTCTTCTTTTACACCAATGGCATCGAAAGCCCCCTTTGAAAATTTTGAAGAGAGCTTCTTTAAATGTTCTGTTTGTTTGGATCAATTTAAAGAACCGAAACAGTTACCGTGTCTTCATCGATACTGTAAGGAATGTTTGCAAACAGTTATTCAGACCAGCAATAATAATAAAATTAAATGTCCGTTATGTAATCAGGAATGCACAATATCAGCAAACGGGATTGAAGATTTTCAAACCGATTTTCACATGAAGAGTATGCTTGAGTTCTTACAATTGCAGAAATCATGTGAAAATAAAGACTTGAAGAAATGTATAAGCTGTTCAAAGAATGCAAAAGTGTCAGCATACTGCTTTAAGTGTAAAGGCTTTTTATGTGAAGCATGCCGTGACGTTCACGCCAGCGACACGACATTAAATGAGCATCAACCACATACTCATAGCTTGGATGATATTACAGCTAAGAACTTAAGTTTGGAAAAGTTGGCTGCACTTACGGAAGCTCCCAAGTGTCATATCCATGACAATTCTGACGCAACCTTATGTTGTAGTTCTTGTGGAAATCTACCAATTTGCTTTGCTTGTAGACACGGTTATCACAAAGAACATCGTTATTGTGGAGTAGGACAACTTGCTGTACGTGAAAGCGAGTTGCTCGAACAAAATATTGCTGAACTAAAACACAACAGAAGATCATACGAGTTACCAAGGAAAATTGAAATAACAACGCGAAAACTGAGTGAAAATGTTGCAACGAAAACAGAAGAATTGACAAATCAACACATACAACAGGTTCGTAAGATTAAATATGAACTGGCAGCATGTACCAATAAACGAGAACGAGGTGTAACTGATATAGAAAACAGACGAAAACACGAAGACAGTCAAATAAGTTTTCATTTGGAGGAAGAGATGAGCCAAGTGAAAGAGAAATATGATCGTGTCAAGAAAAAAGCTAAAAGAACGTATGACGACGAAACCGAAAAGTTTATTGAAGAATGCAACAAAATTGAGGGAGCGCTCTGCATGGAACTTTCAAATATAGATGCTAGTTTTACAGATATGAAAACTATGATGGAATTACAAGTAAAGCAAAATGAAATGGAATTAAAAAGAATATCAGATTATTGTTATAAGGTTATTAAACGGTACGAGAACGTCACGGAAACGACTTCATCTATTCTTGCTACTAAAGACGAGTGGACATACGTTCAGTGTATCCCTGATATCAGAGCAGCCTGTGCAACTCTTAAAGAAAACATGGAAAAGGATATTCTACAGCTAGAATCCTTATCAGATGTTGCTATAGAAAATACAAGAAGCGTTGATGTTGATGACGTCACGATTACTAAACACGAGGAGTCAGTAGTCGATGTTCAGGGAATCAAAGCTGAAAGTTGGTGGATTAATGACATTGCGTACAGCGATGACGATTATATCGTCGTCACTGGCCGGGCGTCTAGTAGTTACTCACACATCACTGTCATCAATAGAAGAGGGGAAATACAACGACAGGATCAGATAAAGTCTGATAAGACGTCTTTCCCAAATCGTTTCTGTTGTTTTTTATCAAAGTTTAAAGTTGTAACAGCTTGCTGGCCTCATGAAGTCGGTTTATACGATGTGCGAGATGGTTCATACAACAAGAAATACATCAATGACATCGTCAATGGCTGGTTTACACATCGGCAGGGCAAGTGTACCAAGAATCCTGTCAGCAATGACATCATTGTTGGTACAGACAGCAGAGAGGTGTATATCTTCGATGATCGATTGAATTACAGTTACACCATATCACTTCCAAATGTAATTCGTGGTTCGCATGATATCACTGTACACAGAGGTAGTCTCCTGGTCTGTGACTACGATGGTAAGAGAGCATATTCAGTCACCATGGAGGGATCAGAGAGTGAGGTGATGTGTGAATTTACCAAACCGGATATTTGCGATGCATGTAAACCTCTCAATGTGTGCACGGATACGAAAGACTTCGTTTACATTTTATGGAGAGCAAACATTGCTGGTCATGAGAATCGTGTCGTCGTACGGTACAGTCAAGATGGCCGACTACTACTCACCACATACCCTGTAGACGACAACTGTTGTTGTGTGACCACGTCATCAGTAAATGGGGTGGAAAAGCTTATATTAGCGACATACGTGTCGGGGAAGTTATACACTTACGATCTTGTAGATGATAGACGGAATTTTAGTTCTACTTACAACTTATAACTTACTCTAAGGACTTGCAAGTTCCCTGAGGATGTTTTTCCATCTTCATTATATCTGTTTCTATCGAGTAGATACAATAAGTTTATTCCCGGCGATAGGAATTTGTCCCTAACTGCCAATCTGAAATTAAAGCTTTAACAATTGCAACACTGTCGTCGTTTCTTTTACCTTAAACATTCTGTAAGCGTAAGCGTATTGGCGTAACAATTTTTGTTATAGTATATACTAATGGCGATTAAAGTATTTGATTTTCTCTATTACACTGATTCATTGACATGTACTCTTCTTTATATTTAGTAGTCGTGTTCATCTTTCTGGTCAAGTAAGTCTTAAACAGAAATTTCGGTTGCTACATTTGATTTCGGGACAATACATGCTTGATATTTTCTCCGTCTTTAAGACAAACCATATATTCATTTCGCTCACTCATTTGTAAGAAGAAGATATGAACTTTAAAGTGTGCTGATATTTTGTAAATTTATTCGACACCAACAAACTGATTAAATTAATTATGTCATCACGGCTAATGCAAATGTTTTGTTGTTTATAAAAGTGCTTAAACTTATTTTTCTAAAGAGGAAGATAATATATTGACACAAAGTTTTGCATTTTGAAATTCTTAAGGCAAAGAAAAATATCTTGACGAGTGTGACCCAATTTCAGCATGCAATCACTATTAAAATCAATCAGCATACATTTCATGTTTCATTTGTATATTTGAATTTAGGGTATACAGGCAACGAAAACTGACGAAATTTTTAATTTAATTTACGTAGTGACGGAGTATTTTTAGATAGTACCAACTATTCCTTTAAGTTTGTCTCCTATTGCTTGTATAGCATATATAATTGAATATTTGGACTTCTTGCAATACCTGACCAAACAAGCTTTTTCACGTTCCTAGCATTTGTCAAGATGAGACATTTAGACGCTGCCTTTGTGAAAGATAACTCGAAATGTCTTTATAAATTCAGTAAACCATAATCTATCATCTCCAGTGTTAGGTGTTTTCCAAGTAAGAATTAATAGCCTATGTCAAAATAAAATTTCACAAGGATTGCTAAAGATTTTATTTGCAAATAAAGAGAAAGATTATTCAACATGGTCTAATCTCATCTCTGTAGGCTAGTTTCAGTCACCATTTCTATTTTTATGTCCCTCTAGTGTGTAGACATATGTCTAAAATTGTGTCATAGTGGTAAAAAATA
This sequence comes from Apostichopus parvimensis, assembly GCA_000934455.1. Taxonomy (NCBI): domain Eukaryota; kingdom Metazoa; phylum Echinodermata; class Holothuroidea; order Aspidochirotida; family Stichopodidae; genus Apostichopus; species Apostichopus parvimensis. The sequence goes on along the minus strand of KN885067.1, from coordinate 47,575 downwards.
CAATCAGAACAACCGTCTTTGCTATGACCTGTCTTTCTGTTTAATAACTAGCACGTCGATCACCAACACTTGCAATACACTCCGATATTATCCTGTTCGGGACCTGGGCAATAAAAACAATTCTTGAATAAGTAGCCATGTAGTATTGTAAGAATCTGCGATTGCGAGTATCTTTTGCACCGTACATTACGATCAGATGAATCGGTGTGGTCATGTGACGCGATATCCTGTAGATCGAATGTGTTGTCAGAAACTACAGTTTCCTTCGCCTATTGCAAATTTATATATTTCTTATATAGTTTGATTAAAACAATACAAACTAATATGAAGGCTCGAGTTTTTATTCCAAAATCAGTCGGCAAAACTTTTGAATTTGTACCCCGACCTTCAAAATCCTGCGCACGTCACTAAATATATTTTCTTACTGACAGAGTAAACTACACATTGAAAATGTTTGCAGAATTTCAGCTGAACTCTATGATTATAGTTAGTTTATCTTTGGAACTTCATAACCAACTGTTATATCATCCATTAATTGATACATTTTAATGTTAAAATCAACGCCATGTAGAAATCGTTGATTTGAGGTTTGCACAATAAACTGTGATCATATTGTCTTAGTCTCTCAAGGTAATGGTAACATCCAGATTAGTCTAGGACGTCCATTATTTGTGTCCAAATTAAACCTTTGCGTTTAGAGCCCAAGTTCCTCCAGATCATCTTTCTACGAAAGGATTCCCCAAAGTAAGGAAATCACTAAGCATCTCGGGTTTAGGGTTGAAATCACCAATAAGACAAATCAATTCTTGGAAAGAAATGCTAATATTGCAGTCATTGAAAACAACATAAAACATGATAGTAAGGTAGTTCGACATTTGTCGCTTTCGTGTAAGTATTCTATAGGAGTCATGTACTAACGTTTTGAGAAATATGTAATATTGTTGATCAACACAGAGGCAAACATGGGCTAACTAGTTGCTAGAATGTGTTTTTCGTTAAGGCGTAACCTCTCCCGGAGTTACTACTACTAGTTATTAACTAGCAATATTTAACGCAACGTTATTCTACCTCTGTGGTACAACAGGGAACACAATTGATAATAGCTTTACACAGTTCGCAGCGTAGTTAATTGCACGGTAGCACTGTCACAACAGAAGATCGAACGATGGGACTGTAATGTTACATGGAGGGTAGAACCATTTCAGTACGTTATTGCAGAACTGAAATAAACAGTTGGAATGATTTGTAAATGTCTAAAATAATGTACCAAATACTTTGTATACAATACTAATAACTATTAAGCATATTGCGGGGATCGCGTTTCAGGTTTGATATATATAGACATTATGCTGACTGCAGTCCAAGTTTCCACTAAATTATTGCGCTGAACAAAAATCGTAACTATGTACATTTATATTTGCTGAAGCATTCTTTCCGCGGAGGTAAAACGTCTTTAAAATGTAACACCAGGAGATTTATCGATCAACGGTCTTCTAGAATCCAGGAGCTTCGACCCGGCGACAAATGGTTGTGCGGAATCGCTTATGTCATTGTATGCAAACCAAGAAAATAACAAAGGTTTCTCATGTAAGCACATTCACATATTGACTAAATTACAAGTTCAAATATTTAAAAACTAATGTTGATAGCATTGAAATCAATATGTTTATGTGTTAGCTGTTCAGTAACTTGGCATTAACGTGACGACATCAAATGTGCTTTACGCATGACATCGGCCTATGTTATTTAGAAAAAAAATTACACATTACACGGTATAGAAGCGTTGGGATCTTATGGTAAAATATACCTTTTCATTATATCAGCTTATCATCATAACCCTGGGTTTTCCCTTTTACAACATTTTGTCTACACACAGAACACAATATGAAATATAATGTTATGTAAATCACAGGTTGTAAAAAATACATTGCATTTTGTAAATATTACACAGCATTCAGTAACAGTATGCGTACGCATGCGATTTAGGATTGCCGAAAATTATAGTAAAACTTCACTTAGTCATTTTACATGATCACAAGTAACTTTTGCCAAAGCGTTAATCAACGGATGCAGAGTTAGATAATGCAACCTAACTTGTACCAGATTAACAAGTAAAGTCATTTATCTTAACTAAATATACTAGTAATCCACGTCCACACACGCGCAAGCCACATACAGTTCGCGACCACTCGGGCTACAATGACATGCAACAATCACGTTAAAGGACTGTAAGAGTTGATTGAAACATCCGAAGGGAAGTTTAGTTATTCTGTAAGTGAACGTGACAATACTGAAAATGCTTCGATGCTCACGACTAAATTGGGTAAACGACCGACTGATTTTGATTCGCTTGCGTTACGTAGACCTAACGTTAAATGTATACATTAGGTTATATAATTGACTAGCTGCTGTTTATCATAGTCAACTCATAATTGTCAGAGAATCACGGACGGACGGAGAATTTGTACTGTTTCTTGGTGTATTCTATTCGTAGGTTCAGTTTGGCCTTATCCTAACTTAGTGTATTCTTCTAGTCTTTTTTTACGTAGTAGGGCTTACTTAGGCTATACTAGGCAGTACGTTTTAAAATGGTTTTGAGCATTGGCCTATCGTAACACTGATACCATGTTAATCTATTCATGTAATGCAATTAATAATTACTGGTTTGCCATTTTAGCAGGTAGCATGTAGGCCAAGGCTGATGTGGATTGGTGATACTGATAGACCTAACTAAGGCTATAATCAACTGAAATTTAGATCAGACCAGCAGCCTCAATAATCTGTCAAAAGTAAGCCAAATACTTAACAAAGATACCTTGAAAAGTATAGGTCTATTTAGTGTGGCAAAAATTATGACCGAAATTTCCCCAACATTCCTGAAATATTTTTCAAAATCCGGCAAATTACCGGCCAAAATAGTGAGTATATACACAGACACAGACTACACTCTCCTAAAAGAAAAAAAACCATATCTCTGCCATTTGTCAACCAATTTCACTACAATTGGTATCAGAAGAATGGATTTTTTTTTTATAGACAAACACAAAATAACATAAAACAAGATGACATCCCAATTCCTTACCAATTCCTTACCAATTAATTACTCATAGACAGAAGAGACACCATTTTGGGACCTAATTTACATATTTGCATACAGAATGAGCTCAAATTGCATAAAAGTCATGTGACCTGAAATCCTGAACTTCTCACCTGTCCATTGATATATAAGTTTCTGTACAAAATTACATTAAAAAAGACGCCCCCACCATCCCAACTCATATTACCTTGAATATATGATGTGCTATGCTAAGGGGGCCCAGGCTATACTAAGGCTAGGCCCGTTGTGGCTGATAATGCTAGGTGAAAAAAAGTTGATTGCATTATTATCTGATGAGTCTACAAGGAGTTAAAAATTCTGAATGTTTGTCACTTTGGAAATCGAAGCAAGCCAGATATGTGTAAATGTGAGTGCGGCCATGCCTACCTGTACTTTAGGCCTAACTTTAACTGAAGCTGTAGCAGTATGCAGTTGGCCCACTAGATGTCTCATTTTATTCCCTTTTGATTGCTTAAATAATTCAATTAGTTGGTATAACACGATTGTCTGTGGATATCAAGGAAACTTTTGTACATATATTCAACAATAACCATATGTAAAAAACAGGGTGATGCTTTATTTAAACTTGTTTTTTTAGATGTGAAAAACAATGCTGGAATCCATTTGTTACCACATTTGTTTCCTGGGAGACGCAAAGGGGTAAACTATTTTTAAAGGAATCATGTACAGCTTTCGTAGACTTCCTTTGTGTAAGTTTGCATGGCCTTGTGCCCATCACATTTTTAATTATATCAGTTTGTGTTAGGGATACTATTTAAAATTGTGATGCAGATATATTTTATCTTCATGGAATGAAGAATATTTATCAACTACTGAAATCCTGGTAGAGAGTAAATTTCTCAAAGGTACTGTTTCTTAAGATGAATGATTTTGATCCTCAGGAAAAATTACATGGTTGAAGAACATTTTTTTCCATCCCTCCAACACTTGGGATTTCTTTGTTTTTTTCCCCATAGGCTCAGAGAATCTATGCAATGGTGATGTCCTGTGCATGTGATGTCTGCTTGTATACATGATATCTGAAGACTCTTAGATTAATTTTAGTTGATAAATGGCAGAATGGTGTTCCCTGTTGTTTTCAATGAAGATATCTTGTATAGGAATTTGGGGGGGGGGGCTTTATGTGAAAAACTTAACAAGGCAATTTTCAAGTAGCTATACATGACATTTACTTAATATTTGGTGTGGAGCGTTGGTCCATCATCACTATATTTTCACTGTCTTTTTGGGTTTACTGATTAAATATTGATGATTGGCGGGGCCAAACTAATAACAAAGATATCACTGTGTATCTAAAGTTGTTGCTTGTTTTAAACTGACTACAGTAAGAGTTGTTTCTTTTTCTTACATTATCAGACCCGTCATATCGGATGACTTGAGGGATTGTTGTTATTGTAAGAGTGTTTAGATTCATTGTGCCTAATACTCAGCAGTACAATAAAAATCCAATCAATGTGATGATTGTGTGTTTAACATGGTGAATGTAACATATATTACACAAACAGTAACATGTAACAAGTTTATATACTGTCATAACATTCAGTGTCCCTAGAATGATAATGGTCAGTTTAATGCAAATATGTTTCATGTCACAAAATTCACGTTTGTTCCATTTTCAAAATTTTCAAGAAATTAAGATGATTTCGGTTCATTTCATTCTTCATTCTTTATTTGGTACTGGTTGATTGTTGACTCTTAATTGAAATTAAACTATTATCTGCAGCAGATTATAAAAATACTGGTTATATATGGGTGACTACATGAAAAGTTGTATCTTTGTCATTGTCTTCATGGCCGACAGTTGATTATGATTTAACTTTCGCTTTAAATGATGTTTACTATAAACGTTGAAGAGGTGGGGTATTTATGTGAAAAGTGAAGGGAAATAATTTCAGTGTTAACTGGCTACCACCAAATATTCAAGATCCCTCCTCTTATCTGAGGATGTATAGATATTGACCCATTGTGCTCATTAGTATTACATCATAATCAAGTTAAAGAGCTGATAGCAACTTTAACTTGTTGGAACAGTAAATTATATAGCAGCATGTGTAAGTTGCAAAGCTCAAATGACACAGAAGATTATGTGTTTTGGAATTTGCATGAGTTGATGTTTGTAATTGAAACTAAAGTAACTATGACCAGATCATTTTACGTAACTATATATGCAAGAAATGTTAGCTAATGCTGCGGGTAGAGTTGTGTCTTTGTCAAATTTTGCAATCAGACAGTTGATTATGTGAATTTTTGGGAGCTTTCAAATATCTTTACACGTTGAGGAAGTTGGTTGAAAATTCCTAATCCGACGAATGCTTTTTGTACATGCATCTCAAAAACTAAAGGGTTAAATCGTTTAAAATTTCGTAAGCATGCACCTTTAAGAGATAGTACCTTTTGTTTGTGTTTTTGTTATTACCTTGATGATTTTTCATTTTCTTTATTTTTTTGATAGCTTAAAGTGAGATTTGCATTGCTGAAAAATTTCAACTGTTTGAAAGTATGATATCAATGTGGTTACGGCCGCCTAATGTATCTGAGGTTGAATTCATCAAATATTCTGAATTATTGTGTTGTCATTCCTACTTGTTGTCTCTTAAATGCGCCTTTCTGTTGTGATCGATTTAATAAAAAAAAGTGCATCAATCTGCTTTTAATAATTAACCTTAAACATGTGTAAAACGCTTACTGAACGGGTGCTATGTAAAAACCGCTGGCAAATATTTACATTAATTTTCTTGTTTAGTTGCGTTACATGCTGAACATGTTAAGTAAAGTAACATGTTAAGTAAATTTAAATAAACTTAAATGTTTTAGTGTTCTTATTTGACAAGAAAATCAAGTAAAATGTTACTTAACCTGTGTAAAACAATTGGTGTGTAATAACCTTTGAGGCATATTTGCCCGCTAACGAAAGCCTTTTTGATAGCTCAAAGTTCAAGTTGCCTGGGAGTATTATTTGCCCTCGCGTGACAAGGGCGAGGGCGGATGGTAGGATGGCGGATGGTATTAATATGGTATGGTATTAATATGGTATGGTATGGTTTTAATATTAATGGTTTTAATATATGGGATGGTATTAATAAGGCAGATGGTATTAATATCTATGCCATTTAGAATAAAGCAACGAACGAGGGCTGTATCCTACCTCTTCCGAAAGGTTGTTGGATAATTCAGAATATAAATTACACTTAACATTTCAAACCCACAGACGTTACAAACCCATGAGAGATCACTGACTGACGGGTAAGTTAGAGAATCTGAAAAAGGAAAAACATTTAAAAAAAATATTTCTTTGAAGTTTCAAATGAACTATTGTTCGACGTATAGGAATCCCTCTACCGACGTAAAGGAAACACATGAGTCGAAAAGACATTAAGGTTTAATGATACTTTCTGCCCTCAACTTTCAAGATGACAGAGCTGATCGCAGTATGTTAATTTCTATGCATCCGCTATCTAAAGATGCTCTACACCGCAATGTTGGAACGTGAAGTTTCAGTAGCATTGCAAAAAAAGAGAGCCATCGGTCAAATGATATATATATATTTTTAATTTCGTGTACCTTATAATCCGTCTATTATCTGTTTATGATCTTCGAAAAAAGTAAAATTTAATTATGACCGTCACTTCGAAATTTACAAACTTAATGGATATTTTAAAACTTTCTTTATCAAAGGTCTTCTTTGGTGGAAAGAATTAGAGGAATTTCTGAAACCAAATTTGTCACAATTTGCGACAAAAATTGAATGTTTGAGATAAAGCAGTCAAACGTTTGACATTACAAGTTGCAATTACCAATATACGATTTGGGATACTGTAGTAAGAATGATCCCCGAGCCCAATTGTTTTCATGCTTCTATCCCAAAATTCCTCCTTTTGTTGATAACCTACCACGCCACTGACAAGTGGCACAGAGGATCAAAGAAAAGCAAGAAAGTAAACAAAGTAATGTACTCTCTCAAAGCAGTTTATCAATAACTTTCACCAAACATTGATTGAGGAACATTCACGACGTAAAAATTTGTTTTTTATTATGATCCATTACCTCCTAATGATATATAAAACACTTAAATGAATAGTAAGTTTGTAACAGTTAGTTTAGCGTAACATTTCTCTGTCTATTTCTAGATACATATATCACAGAAGAGGGCTCTCCTATGACACCAATGGCATCGAAAGCCCCCTATGAAAAGTTTGAAGAAAGCTTCTTTCAATGTTCTGTTTGTTTGGATCAATTTAAAGAACCGAAACAGTTACCGTGTCTTCATCGATGCTGTAAGGAATGCTTGAAAACACTTATTCAGACCAGCAATAATGATAAAGTGAAATGTCCGTTATGTAATCAGGAGTGCACAATACCAGCAAACGGGATTGAAGATTTTCAAACCGATTTTCACATGAAGAGTATGCTTGAGTTCTTACAATTGCAGAAATCGTGTGAAAATAAAGACTTGAAGAAATGTATAAGCTGTTCAAAGAATACAAAAGTTTCAGCGTACTGCTTTAAGTGTAAAGGCTTTTCATGTGAAGCATGTCACGACATTCACGTCAGCACCTCGACGTTTAATGGACATCCATCACACACTTTTAACTTGGATGATATTGGAGCAAAAAACTTAAGTTTGGAAAAGTTGGCTGCACTTGCGGAAGCTCCCAAGTGTCATATTCATGACAATGCTGACGCAACCTTATGTTGTAGTTCTTGTGGAAATCTACCAATTTGCTTTACCTGTAGACACGGTTATTACAAAGAACATGATTATCGTGGGGTAGGAAAACTTGCTGGACGTGAAAGTGAGTTGCTCGAACAAAATATTGCTGAACTAGAACACAACAGAAAATCATACGAGTTACCAAGGAAAATTGAAATTACAACGCGAAAACTGAGTGAAAATTTTGCAACGAAAACAGAAGAATTGAAAAATCAGCATATACAACAGGCTCGTAAGATTAAACATGAACTGGCAGAATGTACCACTAAACAAGAACGAGGTTTAAATGACATAGTAAACAGACAAAAACAAGAAGAGAACTAAATAAGTTTTCATTTGGAGAAAGAAATTAGCCAAGTGAGAGAGAAATATGATCGTGTCAAGAAAAAAGCTGAAAGAACGTATAACGACGAAACCGAAAAGTTTATTGAAGAATGCAACAAAATTGAGGGAGAACTTTGCACGGAACTTTCAAATATAGATGCTAGTTTTAAAGATATGACAACAACGATGGAATTTCATGTAAAGCAAAATGAAATGGAATTAAAACCAATATCAGATTATTGTGACCAGGTTATTAAACAGTACGAGAACGTCACAGAAACGACTTCATCTATTCTTGCTACTAAAGACAAGTGGACATACGTTCAGTGTATCCCTGATATCAGAGCAGCCTGTGCAACTCTTAAAGAAGACATGGAAAGGGATATTCTACAGCTAGAATCCTTATCAGATGTTGCTATAGAAGATACAAGAAGCGTTGATGTTGATGACGTCACGATTACTAAACACGAGGAGTCAGTAGTCGATGTTCAAGAAATCAAAACTGAAAGTTGGTGGATTAATGACATTGCGTACAGCGATGACAATTATATCGTCGTCACTGGCCGGGCGTCTAGTAGTCACTCTCACATCACTGTCATCAATAGAAGAGGGGAAATACAACGACAGGATCAGCTAAAGTCTGATAAGACGTCTTTCCCAAATCGTTTCTGTTGTTTTTCATCAAAGTTTAAAGTTGTAACAGCTTGCTGGCCTCATGAAGTCGGTTTA